>APFE030740651.1:15536-33573 GCA_000404065.3 Pinus taeda | reverse complement strand
ACTATATTGTAACACTATCATACTAATTATTATAATTATTTAATTCATGTTATTACTATATTAATAATTTTAATTTATGTTATCACTATATTGTTTGTTTGTTTTATGATTTATGTTTTACTATATTGTAACACTATTTTGTAACACTATCATACTAATCATTATAATTATTTAATTGATGTTATTACTATATTTACGCCGTAAGGCATTCCCTATGAGATAAACTCCCTTCCATGCCAGGGTGTCTCGTTATGGGCCCTTAGATCGATTGTTAGACGATTAAATAATCTCCATTCATTGGATCATCGTTCAAGAATGTGTGAAGAATGTTGTAGGCGGTTCAGAATATTGGAATGTCATAGGTCGGAGTTCTAGGACATCCTTTGGGTGCTGCACCAATAATTACTACAATGTCGGGGAAGAAGTGGGCAGATGGGTGAGCGAAGCCGATCATAGTGAAAATCAAGCGGAAATCAAGGGACTCGTGGCCTGCTGAACTGGTGTGGGGGTCTCCATTTTTGCCAACAAGTTCCCAGGCGTCTATTCTGTCACGTGCGATTCCGTGGAGGATGCCCAGAACTGCGATTCCATGGAGGATGCCCAGAACTGCAGGCTGTTCAACAAATCGAACATTATACCAGTTGGAGGAATGCACACCATCCTCGAAGAGGGCTTCTGTCTCAAACTCCACTTCACATTTCTTTGACAAGGCGATTCAAGATAATGTCTGGTACAACACTCCGCCTGCCCAATAATCAAAATCCCTGTTTCCAATTTAATGCAATTCAAAATCGACCTTTTAGAATTAAAGTGAGATTGGGCATTGCTGTCCGAATCAGTTCAAACTCTGGTTTTGATTCTTATATATACATGTATAAACTGAGTGATACATGTGGCAGTGGAGGAGGAAGCAGAAGTGGGAATTGCATTGATAGAGAGGCCATTATTATTAGAATCATTATTTACTGATTCAGTAGCAGGAATGTATTCATATTTAGCCCCAATAACGTTCATGATAACCTGCTTCATACCACCCTCCTTGCAATTTCAGGGTGAGATGACGACGGGTCGGGTTTCCCTCAATTCCACAATTTCAGTGAAGGGGCAAAAGTTTTGGATGTCCAAGAATGGGACCTTTGCATTAGGCTTTTATCCCGTCTCTTGCCAATTGTATGTGTTGGGCATTCTGTATGTAGGCATACCTGGCAATAATAACAAACCTGTTTCGATGACAAATAGGTATGTTCAACTCTGCATTTTTATTTGCAACATTTTGTGTGTTTGTCATTATCGTTAAAAGAGATTTGATGCCATTAAGATTCAAGAGATACAGCCAATGGTGAATAACTCCTTTCAGGCTATCATACAAACTAAGAGAAAACTTCCCCCACATAAAACCAGAATGCCTCTTATTAACATAAGAATCTGTTTATTGATGCGTTGTTGGGCAGCATGCTGCCACCTGCCAAGGTTGGATTCCCTCAAGAATAAGTTATTTGGACTGAGTGCAAGTCCCGACGATACTTAGCCAAATGAAGGTGCTTGCTTTAAGTAGCTTATCCTTTTTAAATTTGATCTAAACTCATAGTATTACATTTCTTAAACAGTATTGCATTTCTTTGAGTTTTCATATGTCGGTATCCTGGCATGGAGCAAAGCCAACAGTTAACTTTGTTTCATTCTCTTTGGGATGTCTGGAATTTGTAATTGAGATTTGTTTCGTTCTCTTTGGGATGTCTGGAATCTGAAATTGAGATAGAGATGTCTATTATATTTAGCTAAAAGTTAAGTATGAGGAACTTGCTAATAATATTATTTCAAAAATTTGAAAAAACGAACTACTTGGAAATTATCAAACCTGGTGTTGCTATGTTGTTATTTCTCTAGTGAAGCTCACTGCACGGAATGATGGGAGAGTATCATCAATTCTGGTGTTGCTACTTCTCTCGTGAAGCTCACTACATGCCTTAGAAGATGAAAAAAATTACAAAGATCTGAGAAAAGCAGACGAGAGCTCATAACTCATTATCTGAACTTCTTGCTTCTTGATACCTGTACGAGAGAAAGTCTACCCTCCAACTCCCATCAATTAGGATCCAAAGCCTGGTGATTGTCTGCTGTGTAGATTGATGGTTTGGGCCATCCGAGTCATCTCCTCTATAGCTATCTCTCCTTTTCACCATAACATCATCCATGACAACCCGGTACCTGTGTAGGTCAACATCTTGTAGAGGATGTCTTTCAATTCCTTGCATTCCTTTTTGCCCCATCCTGCTCTCTTCACTTGTTTACTCCTCCTGAGATTTATCTCGATCATCTTTGAATGAATGAAGACTTGAGGAGAAGGATTTGAATTTAGCATCTGAGGTGCCTGCATTAATATAGGACTGTGATGAGCCAGCCAGGTTACACCAGCCTTGAACTCTCTGTCATTGCACTTAGCGTAAGGTCCTAATCATAGCTTTTGAGAAGATCGTTCCTGTTGTTTGGCTGACATGCAGCCAAGCTGTTTCTTTTTCTCATGAAGGCGTGATCATTGGCCTTAGTACCATATTTGGTGGGAAATATTAAACATCGTGTAGTAAGTGAATGTTTGATTCTTTCTGTCCTGTTCATTGAATATTATTTTATTCTCATTCCAGAGAGAAGATGTAAAGGCAGTGAGTGAATCAGTAACTTACTATATGGTGTTTAATATTTGCTTAGTATATGGTGCTTAATATTTGTTGTGAAGGTGTGTAAAATGACAAGGAGAACGAAAGCAGTAAGAATTATATTAATGTCCAAAGATCACCAAATCCGGTCGATGGGAATCATGAATGCCAATTCCTTATCAAGTACAGAGATTAGTCAGCAATGTTAAAATTGGAATTCATGGAAAAATAGCCCCAAAAAATACACCCTCTGTTTTTGCATTTTTACGTTCGTCTCTTATGTTTATTACTGTATTTCTTTTGTATTAGCCGACTCATCTTTCATATATGTTACATAGTGAAATTTCCTGTTTGGATGCATAAGTTCTTGGATTGCAGTGATGATCGACTTTTATTATTGTATTGTCTATGTATCTGTTAAATTTGAAGGTTTGCGGTTTTGGGTTTGTCAGAGACCAGCCAGTAAGTGAAGAAGGATTCCTCACTCTTGGCCAAGATGGAAATCTTCAACTAGGAGATGGAAAATCCACGGTCTAGGTGGCTGAGACCAATGGATTGTCTGTTGAGTCAGGGGAGATGCAAGATTCAGGCAATTCTGTTCTCTACAACTCCGACTTAGACATTGTTTGGCAAATCTTTGCATCTCCAATAGACGCACTACTACCAGGACTGAAAACTGAATTACTTGTTCATTCTGAACATATTCGTTTTCTATACTTCTATCTGTCCAACAAGTAAAAGGAGGAATGTGATGCATCCTAGCATCTTGTAACATAATTATGAATGACACCCTACAAACTGATCCTCAATCCATACTTGGGCCTGCCATTGCAATCCAGTTTAATAAATAAATAACAATGGGTTTAGTGTCTGAATTATATACACTTAAAACAAACACAGGGAAAAAAATCTCTGGAAGGGCTATATAAATGAATTGTCTATAACATGGTCTAATATTCCATCCATGGTGCAAAATCTTCCAATTTCTTGTATTGATCTTCATTTGCATCTGTCATGAAAACTTCCTCATCCATACTCTCATGGATGGTTGAAGTCTCGTAATAAGAAGGGCTATTGAAGTTGAGGCCTTCAAACCACTCGTTAGAGTTGAAGATATCAGGGACCATTTCTGTTGTTATTGTCATGAACAAATCTTCTATGCTGCAGTTCAAGCCTGTCTCGGACTGAAAGTAACTGTAATCCTTGACTATACTCTGGATTAACAAAGATATACAGCTTTGGTTAGAACTATTAATGTAGCACAGCCCATAAAATATAAACAACCAAATGACAGTAAAGAACAATTAAAATTCAACCATGAATCCGGGGCTCAATGTGCTCAAAAGTTGAGATTGATTTCCATTAATCATAAATTCATTCAAGGCATCACTACATTCATTCTCTGTCTGTTCAAAAGACTACATCCCAGCCCTTTTAAGACACAAATTTATCCGGTGTTTTCCTAATAGGCTACAGCCACTAATAATGGCACATAGAAAAGACACAACCATAAATGAAACTCTATTGTTGACAAAATCAAATCAATAATACTCTTCATTAAAAGGAAAATCTATTTTGGCAAAACCCCACTTTGAGAAGGAAAATCTATTTTGGCAAAACCCCACTTTAAGATAAAGCATTTTACATGAACCCAAGTTTAAGCAATTGTTTGAGACTTTCCCGAGCCAAGGTGAAAATGCTGGTGCCTGTTCGGCATGGAGTTATGTTTGAGCTTTGCCAGCTCAGACTCAAGAAAATTTGAGAGTCACAATATAGATATTGATGACTATTGGATCACCAAAAGTACAAATACTCTAAGAAAAATTGCTTAACATTTTCATATACAATTCCAACCGCACAATTTCGACTAGAAGATGCTCTATTGATCTTGGGAATCTATTAGATTCTTTGAGTACAATAAACTACTGTACAGAAATACTAAATTTATTGAAGGATCTTTCCTTTGCACAGGATACTGAAAATGCTGAGATGGAGGGCTTATTCCTTAGGCCCATATTCAAAACTGTGATACAAGACTTATTCATGTCTAAGTACTATGACTCTGGGTAACTTATTCATGCCCAAATCCATGAAAATCGTACTAACTCATGATATTGTGAATAAGAATACTACACATGTTCCTAAATATATATAATAGTATGAAGATACAAGAGAGCTTAAGAGTAGTATGAAGAAGGAAACTATAAATGTTCTTAAATATATATATGAAAATAGAGGAGAGCATGGGAATACTATGAGAGGAGACGACAGTTTTAGGTTCAAAGATCATTATTATAATTAATCAACCGTTATGTTATGAGCTTGACTATCTTTGTGAGGGCTTTTTCATCAGTATTAAAGTCATGGTTGGAACTCATATGCTACCACAAATTAGACCTCAGAACCAACATGACATAGCACATAAAAGAAGAGGGGATTTTTAAATTGTGAGAACTATTTCAAAGCTCATCTAAACTTTTAAAACAGAAAATAATAATAATCAATGTCATGATTGGAAAGCAAAGCTTCCCACAGATGTAATGAAAACTATTTTGGTGTTTCATTAGAAGAGAAAACAACACAGCAATACAAAAATAAAGAGATCCCAAAGATACAAAATAAGAAACTCCCTCTACTTCTTATTACATGCCTCTACCAGGACGGACACTGTTAGTAGTTCGATCTAAAGGTGTGGAACCTCTAGTTTTATTAAGGACACCATTAATTGCTTGATGAAAAGAGGTGTAGATCGATACTATTTTCTGATAGCATGTTCAAATATTGGACAGGCCAAGAAATCCAGGACTTGCCCCTGGCCTCTGAGATGCTCTGTTGCTGAGATACATCGGGCAACCTTTGCAGTTCATCTAATGTGTGGATTGCTGCCTCCAACATGTTCAAAATTTTGTAACATACCCAAGCAAACAAAATTTTATAATGTTGGATATATTAAAGACTGCAATTTTCCATTGTTTGGTCCCATATCAATTCAATCATTTGAAGCCAATCTCAAGAAACAAAACAAAAGCAAAATGCAGTTTAGCCATGGCCATTTATGTGCCTTAATCGTGAACAAGACAAAGATCATGGGCAATATGTACAGAAAGCATATTTCATTTATCCTTGAGAACCAGATCAAAATAATCTTGACACCCTTCAATATCAAAGGATTCAGGTTTACTGAACTTCAAGAACGCAAAGACAACAATGCTGATGATTCAACCACTCATGCTCATGCAGAAGTGGGAATTGCATTGATAGAGAGGCCATTATTATTAGAATCATTATTTACTGATTCAGTAGTAGCAGGAATGTATTCATTATTTCTCTAGTGAAGCTCACTGCACGGAATGATGGGAGAGTATCATCAATTCTGGTGTTGCTACTTCTCTCGTGAAGCTCACTACATGCCTTAGAAGATGAAAAAAATTACAAAGATCTGAGAACAGCAGACGAGAGCTCATAACTCATTATCTGAACTTCTTGCTTCTTGTTACCTGTACCAGAGAAAGTCTACCCTCCAACTCCCACCAATTAGGATCCAAAGCCTGGTGATTGTCTGCTGTGTAGATTGCTGGTTTGGGCCATCTGAGTCATCTCCTCTATAGCTATCTCTCCTTTTCACCATAACATCATCCATGACAACCCGGTACCTGTGTAGGCTCAACATCTTGTAGAGGATGTCTTTCAATTCCTTGCAGTCCTTTTTGCCCCATCCTGCTCTCTTCACTTGTTTACTCCTCCTGAGATTTATCTCGATTATCTTTGAATGAATGAAGACTTGAGGAGAAGGATTTGAATTTAGCATCTGAGGTGCATGCATTAATATAGGACTGTGATGAGCCAGCCAGGTTACACCAGCCTTGAACTCTATGTCATTGCACTTAGCGTAAGGTCCTAATCATAGCTTTTGAGAAGATCGTTCCTATTGTTTGGCTGACATGCAGCCAAGCTGTTTCTTTTTCTCATGAAGGCGTGATCATTGGCCTTAGTACCATATTTGGTGGGAAATATTAAACATCGTGTAGTAAGTGAATGTTTGATTCTTTCTGTCCTGTTCATTGAATATTATTTTATTCTCATTCCAGAGAGAAGATGTAAAGGCAGTGAGTGAATCAGTAACTTACTATATGGTGTTTAATATTTGCTTAGTATATGGTGCTTAATATTTGTTGTGAAGGTGTGTAAAATGACAGGGAGAACGAAAGCAGTAAGAATTATATTAATGTCCAAAGATCACCAAATCGGGTTGATGGGAATCATGAATGCCAATTCCTTATCATCAAGTACAGAGATTAGTCAGCAATGTTCAAATTGGAATTCATGGAAAAATAGCCCCAAAAAATACACCCTCTGTTTTTGCATTTTTACGTTCGTCTCTTATGTTTATTACTGTATTGCTTTTGTATTAGCCGACTCATCTTTCATATGTGTTACATAGTGAAATTTCCTGTTTGGATGCATAAGTTCTTGGATTGCAGTGATGATCGACTTTTATTATTGTATTGTCTATGTATCTGTTAAATTTGAAGGTTTGCGGTTTTGGGTTTGTCAGAGACCAGCCAGTAAGTGAAGAAGGATTCCTCACTCTTGGCCAAGATGGAAATCTTCAACTAGGAGATGGAAAATCAACGGTCTATATGGCTGAGACCACTGGATTGTCTGTTGAGTCAGGGGAGATGCAAGATTCGGGCAATTCTGTTCTCTACAACTCCGACTTAGACATTGTTTGGCAAAGCTTTGCATCTCCAATAGACGCACTACTACCAGGACAAGAATTGACACAATCTTTAAACCTCACCAGCTGGAATTCTTCTACTGATGTATCTAGAGGCCGTTACTTTCTCAAAATAATGCAAGAGCCAGAATCTCTGAAGATATTGAATTACAATATCCCTTATGAATTTTTCAATTATTCATACTGGTCAAGGCCCATGATATACAACGCGACCGGTTCTGCGGTTGCTTTCCTCAATCTATCTAGAAGTTTTAGCATGAGCTTTGGTGAGCCCTCAAAGGAGTCAGTATATATTTGTCATAACAAAAATAGTTTGGCTCAGGACGGTCGAGCGTTGAGGCGGATCACTCTCGAACATGATGGCAATTTGAGATTGTACAGATGGGATGCTAATGTCAGTTCCAGCTGGATTGTAGATTGGGTTGCAGTTTCGAATCCCTGTAGTATTGCTGGAATTTGTGGGAATGGTATGTCGCCTTGATGCTAAGGGTAACCCACATTGCAGCTGCCCACCTGGATCAAATCCAGTTGATTCAAGTAGACCATTTCTAGGGTGTTTGCCTCTAAATTCTTCACCAGATTGCGTCAACGATATTAATAATGAGTATTCAAGGTGCAAGATTGTGACTGTTCCACAAACAAATTACTATGGTGAAAGTTCAGTCATTTCAATTACAGAAATATTTCTGCAATGTCTGCATGTCGGGGTCTCTGCTTGTCTACATGCTCATGTGTAGCTTATGTATATGGGGTTTCTGACCTGAAACCCTACTGTTGGACACTAGGAAACCTTCTTTTTGGAGGTTTGCAAAATCCCAATTACACATTTTTCATGAAATTCAGCCTCATTAATAATAGCAGAATGGGATCCTCAAATGGGTGCCCTCTCCGGCATTCGAAATATCAATCCCATCTGAAGATACTTATTCTAGGAACTATTCTTGGTGTTGTATTTCTGGTGTGCGGGTTTATAGTATTTGCCGTAGCAGCATAATTATGATGAAAAATAGACGAAGCTTGGATGCTTCCATTCTTGTTCCTGGGACTCCTGTGAATTTTCCCTTCGTGAATCTGCAGATTGCGACAAACAACTTCAGAGAGAGGCTTGGAACTGGTATGAAAGCCTAACAATTCATCTGCAGAATATAAAGGTTTTGATTTTAAAATTTGTTTTGTACTAATGGGAGACCGCTTTGGCAGGAGGTTTTGGGATTGTATACAAGGGTTCACTCTCAGCCGAAACTTTGATTGCTGTGAAAAGGTTGGAGAGATTGCTGCCACAAGGAGAGAGGGAATTTAAAACAGAGGTGAAACCGATTGGTTCCATTCACGATAGGAATTTAGTTCGTCTCTGTGGATATTGCTCCGAGGGATTACAAAGGTGAGTGTTTGTTTGCATTCCTTCTGATTTTTCACATCTTCATCTTAGCAAAGAATAGGCCAGAATCCCAGATTACATGTTAAGGTAACAAATCCCTGCTAAAGTGTGTATCACAGAACTACTACTGAAATTTGAATATTTCATGGCAAGGTTAATGAGAAGACAGACGTGTATTCCTTTGGAGTAGTTCTTCTAGAGCTAATAACTGGAAGAAAACCAATCAATGACAAGAATCCTAAAGGCAAAGAAAGCCTGGTTATGTGGGTAGGGCTCTAGTGCCCTTGCTTGTTTTGTATTTGACAATTTTGAATTCTTTTGGTTTCGTTGTCTTGGTTCAGAATCTTAATCTCTTGTAAATTTCAAAATTTAGGCAAGGCCATTACTGGCAGCTGGCTTTGTAAAAGAACTTGCAGATCCACTTTTGAAAGATGCTTATGACATGAGCGAGATGAAGAGATTGGTCATTGGTGAAGCATGTTGTCCAAGGCAGGCAGCTCAGTTTTGACCTCGAATGAACATAGTAATTACTCTTATTCTCTTTCATTGCGTATATATGTTTCAGTTTCTGACTTATGTCAAATTTAGTTGCTTGAAGACGTTTCCTTTCCTACGAGGAGTTAGTGCTAGAATTGTTTTTGCCCATAATCGAAGAAATTGTTTCATTAATTGGTTGTTGTGTTGACGAGGAGGAGTACTTTTTGTTCTACAACTTGTTACTGAGAGGAAGTCTGGAAGAAACTCTTTATGGTATGTAGTATGCCAATTTTCATGCATTTATCATGTTACGTCCTTGGAGATTTTTATTATTTTTTAGTGTTAAGTGTTGTTCCCAGTTCTCAGAAAAAGTTGGGTTACACGAGGAAAGGACAAGCCACAGGCTCATTGGAAAGGTGGGCTGAAAGTGGCCATTGGAATTGCTGAAGCTTTGACTTATCTGCATGAAGGTTGTTCTCATCCTATCATCCATAGAGATGTGAAATCATTTTATATTTTGCTTTCTGAAAACTTCAAACCTCAAGTATCTTGATCTTTGTGAGAGAAACAAGTTCTCAAGCTTCTGTTGAATTGTTTGTATTTTTTGGTTGGAGATGTTATAATAAGATTTGCTTGATCGTTAACTAGCAAATCATATTTTGATGGATCATTAACTAAAGATATTATGTGAATAGTTGTCAGATTTTAGGCTGGCCAAATGGGCTTCAACAACATCTTGCATATATGACATGTAGTGATGTTGTAGGTACATTTGGTTAAATATCCATTTCTTTCTTTACACCAGCTCTTTCCTTAGGAAAATAAATGTCATTTATAATCAATACTTCATAAAACTAGCTGCTATCATATTTCAGGTATTTGGCTCCAGAATATTTCATGTATGGCAAGGTTAATGAGAAGACGGATGTGTATTCCTTTGGAGTAGTTCTTCTAGAGCTAATAACTGGAAGAAAACCAATCAATGACAAGAATCCTAAAGGCCAAGAAAGCCTAGTTATGTGGGTAGGGCTCTAGTGTCCTTGCTTTTTTTGTATTTGATAATTTTGGATTCTTTTGGTTTCTTTGTCTTGGTTCAAAATCTTAATCTCTTGTAAATTTCAAGATTTAGGCAAGGCCATTATTGGCAGCTGGTTCTGTAAAAGAACTTGCAAATCCACTTTTGGAAGATGCTTATGACATGAGCAAGATGAAGAGAATGGTCATTGGTGCAGCATGCTATCTGAGACAGGCATCTCAATTTTGACCTCGAATGAACAGAGCAATTACTCTTATTCTCTTTAGTTGCGTATATATGTTTCAGTTTATGATCTTATGTCAAATTAGTTGCTTGAAGACGTTTCCTTTCCTATGAGGAGTTAGTGCTAGAATTGTTTTTGCCCATAACGATGAATGGCACATGAAATATCGAGGAGATGTCATAGCCAAAAAGTTTCCAAAAACAACAAGACCTATTTAATGCAATGGACATTGGGTATTAGCTCTTTACCCTTCACCTACTAATTTTCATCTTCAATGATTCTTTATATGTCATAATGCTTCTTGAATTTATGCCTTACTGCGTTTCTTTTGCAACCTCCGATGCAAATGCTAGTTATATAGATTCTCTATTTTTAAACAAGTGAAAACAACCTACGTCCATATGTCACGATTTTTTTTTCGATTATTCCAAATTTTCTTATTTAAAGGAACTCAACAAATATATATATATATATATGTTTTCACCTACCTCCATATATCATATCATGATTTTTTTTTTCGATTATTCAAATTTTGTTATTTAAAGAAACTCAATATATAGATAGATTCTTGCAAATTAGTTTTAAATAGTCGAAAACAGCTCCATATATAGACTGACTTCTGCAAATTAGTTGAAGCGTCATTTTTTTAAAAATTATTTCAATTTGTCTACAATGAATATTCATTTTTGAAAGTGTCATTTTTTTAAAATTATTTCAATTGGTCTACAATGAATATTCATTTTTGAATAGTGTAAAAATTTAAGGGAAAAAAATTTAATAATGAAATAAATAATATTAATTATTTTAAATGATGATAAAGATTAATATTTATTGTTATAATTCATTAATTTAGAAAGGCTAAAAAAAATTATAATTATTTTTATTGTATTATATTTAAAAAATTATTGAAAGAAATGATTTAAGATTAGAATAGTTTTGCAAATTTAAAAGTTCAATAGTGTAAAAATATTGTAAATATTAAATTAAATGTAAATATAAATGAAAAATATTTCTTATTTTTACACTTTTTTAATATTTGAATGATAGTATTTGTCAAATTTCAAAATACGATAATTCTTTCATCAATTACATTATTAATTTTATAAAAGAAAACAAAAATATTAATATTTTTAAAACTAATACATTTTTTAATTTAAAAATTAATTTATTAATAAAAATTCGTTTTTTATTATTTATTTAATAATTTAGATAATTTATATTTAAAAAATAGAATTGTGTTGAGAGGGGGTAGGTTTCAAATCTTGTATAGTCTTCTTTAAATTAGTTAGTTAATGTAATTTTCAAAATTAACTTCTTTCATTTTTTAATTTATATAAACATTTTCAATTAAAATTACTTTAAAGGTTAATGGTAACACATAGTATGGATCGTGGGTGTATAAGGAGAGTGCTTTCACTATCAAATGACAAGGATCATGTTTGCATGGAGAGTTCAATCTAGTTCACTTCATCTTGGATGCTCTCATTTAAATGACTTTTTCTCTTATCAAATCTCATTACTTTAATTCATTTAAAAAGGCCTATTTTGTAATGTGGTACCAAGTTTAACTTGGGACCTTTTTAGTTATTTTGATCGAATAAATGCTTTTAAGTTGTTGTCTCTTAAACCATAAAGAAATTATGCAAATCACAGATAAATTTAAAAAAAAAGTTATTACATAGAGTCAACTCTAATATGCACATCAAATAACAATTTTCTCACTTGTAAAATAATATAATTATAAAAATATATATTTTTTATTGCTAAAAATATCTTCACCTTCATTTCCACTTGTAATAATAATTTCAAATGTTAGAAACTAGCAATTGCACAAGATTCTGCAAATGAAACATAATAAAGTAATAACATATAGCAACAATTAATTCTTATTTGACAACTATTGAAAGACAAAAAAATCAACAAAAAGCAAGGACCATGCTATAATCAAATCTTACTGCAATACTGCTTCTTGAGCCCTACAAATCATGAGGCCTATGTTGAAGTTAAAGACCTTATCTGATTATGCCAACACGAATTCATCGTAAATAAAGAAATAGATCACAATTTGCTAGCTTTGGAATCAGAGGTTGTTTTGGTACAATTCCTCCATAATTCTTCTTTATCACTTCCTCATGCTATAGACAACCTTAATCAATACAAAGAAAATTTTTACTAGTTTGAAACACGTGTCTACAAAGGTCTATATCAAGTTTTTAATTAAATTTTGAATTTCTATGTGAATTAAAATCTACCCTTATATAAAACTACACATATCTCAAATTTGGAAATTGAATCCAAGAATAGCATCAACTACACCTCTTCTTGAAAAAATTACTCTCCTTGTATGTGTTTCTCTTTTTACTATTGACTCACCTCTATATTATTTCCTTCACGATCCTTGGAAGTATTTAAAAGATCACATTGCTCTTTAACACTAAGCTCCTTAGTGTCTACCATGTTCTTGTTTTAATCCAACACATTATGCTTAATAAAATCTAACCCATGTCTTGTAGTTGAAAACAATGTAGAGATCATTCAACAACATTTAAACCGTTTTATCTTGAAAATCAAGCAAGTGTGGCCCATAAGCACCACAATGAAATATTGTTTTTTTTACATCAAAAAGCCACACCTCACCTTGGTTTTAAAATAATGGCCCCAAAATTTATATAATCTACTCGTCTATCTAACTGGTAAAAACATGAAAGAGATGTTGTGAATTTTACATTCTAGACAAGACATAGGAATAAATTTGACAAAAAAATGTTGGATGAAGAAAAATCATGCATGTGGAAATTGTACATAGTGACATTTGTTGTTGCATGAGAATTTAGTCATTGACAAGTCCAAATTATTTTATGATATGCATCGAATAATATAAGCTCAAAGTATGTCGGTTACATGTGATTTTTTCACCATTAGGCAAATGACTGTTAATACAGATCTCTTGCTATCCAATGAAGTGTTCCAAGCATTCCCTTACAATGTTGGAAGAAAAAAATCGCAAATACAACAAGAATCGAGGATTATATTGCTAAAAACTTACTTTTAATCACTTGCTTGATTTCCTAGCTAGTATCTACTCAAACGGATTTTTGACTATTTTGGTCAGTGCAATTTTGCGCACTGTCTTCCACTAAAAACTACGTAAATCTCTTAACGAGAGTAAAAATAAAAAGTGATTTCTAGAAGCCTTCTTGGAGTAATATTTCCTAACTGAAGCCCTCGAGCCTCTACATACTTTGGCCTCATCCCTCTGTTTATGGAGAAAACTTACTACCTTTGTGTAACCCTAATCCCTCCTTTTGAGGATCTCATCCCTTGAGAACATGATCTCAAACCTCCTCCTCTTGGTTTATAAATTCAACACAGACTGGAGGTTGGAGGAGGGACTTCTGAATGTAAACTTATGTTGTTGGAATAGGGATGGAAAACGTTTCACTTGAGGGGAGGATTAGAGACCATTTGGAGTAGGCTTACATCATCGAGGAAAGGTTGTATTGCTTCTTCTTGTTCAAATTAATACAAGCAACTATCTCTTTCCTAATTGCACTTGTTTTAATTCTCTTTGCAAAGTTCCTTGATATTTTGCATAATTTATAACTGAACATTGATTTAATCTTATGATATATGCTATATTGCAATTTTCATTCATTTTGTGTTTCATCTTTATCTACGCTATGCTTTTATGCCTTGTTTGTCTCTGTTCATGCAAGTCTTCTTGTGAAGTGACGAGGAAAGACTTTTGAAAGCATCGAAAAAAATTCCACAACCATTTTGTAGAATGGTAAGAGGCTCTTTCATATCTCATATTTCATATTTGATTTGTACATTAAGAAAAGGTAGCAGTCACTAGATCTGTTTGTTACGAGATCTCTTTTGAATATAGGGAAATCACCCTTGTTCGCAAGAGTGATTTGTCTGCCATAACTAATTGGTTACCATACTAGAGAATGATCTATTCTTCATTATGCCCTCATGTGGCCTTTGATTGCTTTCTGTAGCCTTGTTTGATTGTCTTTTGGATCCTGAAAGGTTAGAGCATTAGGGGAATTTTGAGGTTTAAAATGGGCCTCCTAAGAAAAATGTATAAACAAAATAAACTTTATAAAAACTAATAGGATTCAAGATGATGATGTCAACCATGGGGGATGGTTCAGCATTTTTGGTGTAAAAAGTAAAAAGATTATAAAATAATAAAATAATAAAACTACTTTTTCAATTCAAATTTTCAAGTTATCTCCCTAAGGTTTTAGTCAAATTTCAAGCGGGAGTACTTGCTGAATGAAAGATTTAGTTCCTCATCTAAGGAGTACCCATGTTGCATACTTTCAATGGACCCTGATACACAAAAAATGAGAAATACATGACACAACATGATTGCAATCATGTTTTTCATGTATTTGTTAATTTCTGTCTAGCAGGGCTCATCAAAGTATGCAACATGGGTACTTCTTTGACGATGAATAAAATTCTGCATCCAATGAGTGTTGTCGCTCGAAATTTGAGTAAACCCATAAGAAGATATGTTGAAAATACGAGTTGAAAAAATAGTTTTTTCTTTTTTCCCTCTAAAATTTGATGATGTAATCTAATCGTATTTTATTATTTCCACTATTATTTTATAATTACCTTAGGAGGCCCATTCTAGACCTCGGAATTCCCCTAATGTTATGGATTTTTAGATTTGTTTTTTTTTTTCTTAAGTTTTCTCAGTTTGCGCACTTTTCCTTTAGCAAAAGTGTGCAATCTTGTGCAATTTTCCTTTAGCAATTGTGTGCTTGTGCACTGAATTCAACCGATTTTCTGTGCAAGTCTCTTAATTTCTTGAAAAAGTTAAACTTTTCACTATTGTGTCGAGTACTTTTTTATTATTATGCATTCTTAGATCTATTTACATTCTGCAAAAGTTTGCTTCAATTCGATTGAATGTTGTTAATTGTCGTCTTGGGAAATTCTTCTATTTATGAATGAGAGTTGTTAATTGTCTTCTTGGAAAATTATTCTCTTTATAAATTAGGGTTAAAGGGCTTCATCTGATGATTTGTTGATTTATCAAAGGAAGGATTGGTAATTGTTGAGATTTTTTCTACCTATCTTTCTTCTTTAAAAAGGCCGCATTTAGTATCTGTATACCCATTTGTGAAGAATCATTGCGATAATGAAAAATAGTGTTTTTCAAGATTAGGTAATTTTCACTCATAAAACTGCTTCTTTTTTGCTAGAATTGAAATGAAAAGTTGTTCTTCTTCTAGTAATGAAGCATCTCAGAATTATATTTTAGACAATGTCATATTCATAACATTCATCTAAAAGATCAATTTTTAATATTTTTTGGTCTTCTTTTCGCATTTTGAAAAAAATTTGGGTGTTGCGTGTTCAAAATAAGTTTTTTTAATTCTTGTGATTTTGGATGAGCTGAAGTGAAATTTCTACATTGAATCAATATGAAAAAGAAAATTTTGCATTTATTGAAAATAAGTTAGAAGTTAGAAGTTTTACATTCTATTTGAATATCGAAAAGACTCTCTCTTTCCTATAGCTAGAAATTTATCGAAGTAAAAGATTCATTTTTGCATATTTGTTGCATTAGGTTTGGAGGCGAAAATTGATATCATTTACACCACAACTATTAACTTTAATGAAAGAGAAACTGTAAAAGCTATCAAATCTTTAATTAACCAAACATTAGTGGTTCTAGTTTAGAAAATGTGTTCCGACGTCTATAAACATAACAACTGTCATCTTTCGTGTGAGGCACATTCTGTGGGTAGTCAATATTCCATGTATGTAAGTATATGGGAACGATATCCACATATCTTCGAGTATATTGGACGATGTTCCTTGTATAAAAAGTATATGGGAATGCTTCCTATCATACAGGGTCGCATTAAAAATCACTAACACAGATTGTACATCCATGTACCTCGAGTATGTGTTGGAGGCCCCCTTCTAGGTTGCATACCATCCATAAGTAACCGAGTCGACCGCTTTGCCATATGTGATACACCAAACACAACATTCAGGAAGACTACCTGCATGTACTAGAAACATTATTTCAAAGTTCAAAGTGGCTTAGTAATTCTTTATACCTAGTTACTTTAACAGTTGGAAGGGATGAATTCTTTATCAACGAAGTACCTACAATACGTTTATGGGCTATAATAAAGATTAGCAAGTTGAATGGTTGCACAAATCAAAATTGAGTTGGCAGTTAAAGCAATGAAATGTAACAAGTTGAATGGTTGCATAAAAATTCAGTTAGCAATTAAAGCAGTGGAATGTAACAAGTTGAATGGTTGCACAAATCAAGATTCAGTTGGTAGTTAAAATAGTGGAATGTAACTAATTGAATGATTGCACAACTCAAGATTTAGTTGGCAGAGTGGAATGTAATGAAAAGAATGAAATGTAATGGTTGAAAATCTTTCAATCAACTAACATTAAATATGACCATATCGAATGCACTGCAAAATAACAAAATAACAACCCGAAAAATTCTTGCCAAAAAATACTTTATAACATAATTATAAAATACCATAAATAAATTTTCAACCAATACCCCTCACCTTAATGTTTAAAATCGATTTGCCTTAGTCCCACAAGTTTTCTCCCAGCATTATCACGTAATAACAACTCGAAAAATTCTTACCAGAAAATACTTTATAACATAATTATAAAATACCATAAATAAATTTTCAACCAATACCTCTCACCTCTGGAATTTTAATGTTTAAAATCGATTTTCCCTGGTCCCACAAGTTTTCTCCCAGCATTATCACGTGTTTTGGGGGTCGTTCACGACAAAGCAATTCATTTTTTTATCATAAATACCAGATTGAGGATTATGTTTACGTACCAACTTGCCCAGCTAGCATACTGACAACCTGCTATGACAGTCACTCGCAAAAGACCTTTTCAACTTAGACCGGATAGATGATGTATATAAATCACAGATCAATGATTATTTATTCACTGTGTTGGATAAAGCATTTGAACCTAAACGGCATTCCTGATTTTTATAAGGAACAGATTAGTGGTTACTTCTGCACTTCGTCGGTCGACCAGCGCCATGATGGATTTAATGATTATTTATACGCATTTCCTCCTCAGAAGACGGATCTAATGATTTTATATACGCACTTCATGGGATGACGAACGCCATGATGGATGTTGGAACTACTCCACCTACATGCAACTACATGCAACTGCATGCAGACTCTTAGTTAGAGCATGCAACTACATGCAACTGCATGCGGACTACATGCAACTGCATGCGGCCTCTTAGTTAGAGCATGGAACTACATGCAACTGCATGCATACTCTTAGTTAGAGCATGGGATTGCATGCAAGATTCCTTTTGCATGACTTACTCCTTGATTTGCTCCTTCTTTAACTCTTAGTTAGAGCATGCAACTACATGCAACTGCATGCATACTCTTAGTTAGAGCATGGGATTGCATGCAAGATTCCTTTTGCATGACTTACTCCTTGATTTGCTCCTTCTTTAACTCCACAACTGACTAGTTAT
>APFE030740651.1:0-13420 GCA_000404065.3 Pinus taeda | reverse complement strand
GCCAGCACCGACTCCTTTTCTGTCTGGGGTCCGCCTTGAGGATGGAGGTGACACTCCATTAGTTGACAACACTCTCTACTGACAGCTAGTGGGGAGCTTATTGTACCTCACCCAGTCCAGACCAGATCTCTCATATGCAGTCGGGGCAGTTTCCAAATACATGCAGGAGCCGCATGAGCTACACTGGAATGCTGCCAAGCACATCCTCCGATATGTGCAGGGCACCATCACCTTCTGGATTCACTATGCAGCAGACAGTGCATTGAATCTCCTTGGCTTCACAGATTCTGATTGGGCGGGAGATAGCATTGATCGCAAGTCCACCTCCGACTATTCACTTAGTCTAGGATCTGGCCCTATCTGTTGGTCGAGCAAGAAGCAGGCTGCTATTGCTCTCTCTTCAGCTGAGGCCGAGTACAGAGGAGTAGTCAACATCACTATTCAGGCTCTGTGGCTACAGCACTTCCTCACTGAGTTGGGCGTTCAGTTCCGCCAGCCCATTGTCATCTGGTGTGACAACCAGAGCACTCTCAAATTTTGCAGGGATCCAGTACAGTGGCAGCGGACGAAGCACATAGAGATCCATATGCACTACATCAGAGACTTAGTACATGATCGGGTCATTGATTTGCAGTTCTGTCCCTCAGCCGAACAGACTGCAGACATCTTCACCAAGACATTCACTGAGCAGAAGTTTCACTCTCTGCATGATCGTCTTGGAGTGAAGGACATAGTTGCTTAGCAACTGTCTTTTTATTTTCCTCTTTTATTTTGATTACATTATATTTTGAGGGGGGGTTTTTCCCATGAGGTTTTCCCTCTTTCCTCGATTTTAATACATGTTGCATTGTATTTTGGGTGACCTTTGGCCTTAGTTGTTGGGGCCCATTTTCTATTTTTCCCCATAGTGGTGTTCAGGGGGGGTGTTGGAACTACTACACCTACATGCAGACTCTCAGTTAGAGCATGCAACTACATGCAATTACATGCAATTGCATGCGGACTCTTAGTTAAAGCATGCAACTACATGCAACTACTACACATCTACATGCCGACTCTTAGTTAGAGCATGGGATTGCATGCAAGATTCTTTTTGCATGACTTACTCCTTGATTTGCTCCTTCTTTAACTCCGCAACTGACTAGTTATCTTCGGAACTTGTTGTAGGTGTTGAGTCTTCTCATTGATCACCACTATAGTTCATTACCTTGGGATCTTCACCCACTATAGTTCATTACCTTGGAATCTTCACCCAGTAATGCTATATAATGAGCATTGTAACATATTTTCTAATGAATCATTCTTTTCTTCTTTCAATTTTCTTTTAATGTTTTTGCTCTGCAAAGCTGTGTGTTCAACCTTTACTAGCTAGATTCATCTGTGCAGGTTTTCTAACACATTTACAATGGATCCTGCCCTGGCAGCCACCGAGAGGAAACACCAATTGATAATTGTATATGCGCAATTCATCGAATGACGAACGCCGTGATGGATTGATGTTGTCCTGTTTAAATTTAGTTTAATTTAAATTTATCCAAAAAAATTATGGAAATTCCTGTTTTGGTTTTTTTTATAGCGATGAATCTATTTCCACCATTCTTACTATCCATTTTTTTTTAAATTCCTATTTTGTTGATGAATTTATTTCCACCATTCTTACTTTCGATTTTTTAAAAATATATCTTAAATTTGAAGTACCAATAACAAGACAGCTACATATAGATATCTCTATATATGGATGAAGTGGCCTGCCTCCATCTACATCTGCAGGCTAAGGACGAATGAGAAGTAGCTGCACTATATTACCTGATTGATTGAGTAGCTTTCAGAGAGCATAGCAATGGCGGAAGTACCATCAGTGGGCAGATTGCGTTTGGGATCACAAGGATTAGAAGTATCAGCACTGGGGTTAGGTTGCATGGGCATGTCGGAGTTCTATGGCCCTCCAAAGCCCGAGCAAGAAATGATTTCCCTTATCCACCATGCCGTCTCCAGAGGTGTCACTTTTCTTGATACTTCGGACATTTATGGCCCTTTCACCAACGAAATCCTCGTGGGAAAGGTAGGACTGTTGTATGGGGTTTTAGCTTTTCTTGTAATTGCAATTATCTAGAACTTACCCAAGATGATAGAATTTTTACCTATGGTATGTTGTTTGCAGGCCATTAAAGGAATTAGGGAGAAAGTCCAATTAGCCACAAAGTTTGGGATAACATATGTCGATGGAAAACCAGAAGCTCGAGGAGATCCTGCATATGTTCGTGCTGCCTGTGAAGCAAGCTTGCAGAGACTTGAAGTGGATTTTATCGATCTTTATTATCAACATCGTATTGACACTAAAGTCCCCATTGAAGTGACGGTATGTATTTTTGCGATAGGTGTCGGTTTAGTTCTCGAATGACGCACAGTTTTGATCTAATGGTTTTTCTGTGCATCTGTGACAGATTGGAGAACTGAAGAAATTAGTTGAAGAAGGGAAAATAAAATACATCGGACTTTCTGAGGCCTCCGCATCAACAATTAGAAGAGCCCATGCTGTTCACCCTATAACAGCAGTCCACATAGAGTGGTCTTTGTGGACGAGGGATGTAGAGGAGGAATTATTCCCACTTGCAGGTATGATCAGGTGTTTGGAGTTGGGGTTTTTCACATCCTTACCATCCTTGTATTATGAATCACTAACTAACATGTTCAAATTGTAATTGCAGAGAACTTGGTATTGGAATTGTACCATACAGCCCTCTAGGCAGGGGTTTCTTTACTTCTGGAACAAAGTCAGTTGACAATTTAACAAATGATGATATTAGAAAGGTATATTTTCATTTGGATATTTAGAAAAAGAAAAGAGTATAAATGCGTAATTAATTTTTTTTACTAAATAATTTTAAAGACAAGTTTAATTATTTGTCATTAATTACAAAACCAAGAGTGGTTGATGCCCATCATTTAAAAACCCAAATATTAAGTCGACCTGGAACATTTTATTCCAATGTTCGTTGTCCAAAAAACTTATTAGTTCATTGATATCATACATTAAGATTCCAGTGCATTGATAAAATGTATTTTATTGTTTCAATGAAGTCTTATTCTAATTTATAAATTGCTGATATTTTTGACAGACAATTCCAAGGTTTCAATCAGAGAATCTCGAAAAGAATAAGGGAACGTTTGAAAAAATAGCTGAAATAGCTTCCAGGAAGGGATGCTCCCCGGGTCAACTTTCACTTGCTTGGATTTTCCATCAGGGAAATAACATTTCACCAATCCCCGGCACCACCAAAGTGAAAAATCTAGACGAAAATATAGGCGCTCTTTCTGTTAAGATCACTGCTGACGAAATGAAGGAAATAGAAAATGTATTATCCACTTCTGGATTCTCTGGAGATCGAAATCAGGCTACTGCATTGAATCTCGCGTGGGTGAACTCAGAAACGCCCCCTCTCTCTTCATGGAAAGATGCCATTTGATGATTTTTAACATCGTTCTCTGCAAATAAAGCGAAATCGTCAGTTTATAGCGTATATCCTCGGATATATCAAATGAATATGCATGTTCAGTTGGCGATCGATATATATGGTGCAAGGCCCTTCTGAAGTTAAGCTTATTGTCAGCGTTGTGTGAATCTGGAATGTATTCAGACAGAGCGAAACCAGCAGCTCGTCAGTATTGACATTTATATATGTATTTGTTTTTTAGGAAAAAATAACGCTTCTGTATTAATATAAAAACAAACAGTACATTTGTCATGGATCTTGGATCTTGAATTTCAGTCTGTTTCTTCAGCATACAACACACCCAAAAAGGTGAAATTGTGTCATTTTCAAATAACCATTTTCTAGTTTTCGGTACAGTAGATTACTCTCAGTCCTACATAGACCATATACCACTTGAAAATATAAAAGAAAACCCAAAATGCATACATCTTTTTACTAAAAAAAAAATGTGCCCCATGCTTTCCAATATTACCCAACACTGTCTTCTAAATATACACTTGAAAATATAAAAGGAAAACCCAAAATGCATACATCCTTTTACAAAAAAAAATGTGCCCCGTGCTTTCCAATATTACCCAACACTGTCTTCTAACTATTTGAGAAGTTAATGCTTCCAGTATTTGTCTTAATCCAGCATTTGTCTTAACTCTTTGTTCAAATATTGAGAAGAAAAACTTATCAGGTTCTTTGCCCATGTCTCTTTTGAATATTAAATCAGTGCTCTAGTTCTGTTCTCTAAAAATGTGATCAATGTTGATGTGTTGGAAAGTACTTACTATCGTCTTGATGCGCTTCATCCAGTTTTTTAAAATTGGAGAGTTGAATTTATTCTCTCCCTTAATTCAATGGATAATGCTTTTTGCATCTCCAAAGATCTGTAGGCTTTCCAATCCCAACCATTTAGCTGCTATCAACACTTCCTATAGCGCAACTATCTTTGCCTTACTGTTAGTGCCCTGGCCCCCTTCCCACCAAAAGTGATAGAAGTTTCCCAGCTCAGTGACAACGTATACCCTGCATCCACATTTCCTCCTACAGCAGGCTCCATCCAAGAAACCCACTGGGAATTTATGCCATATATCTTTCCAAATGATACTTCTGTGTTTGTTTACAATATTAGTTGCACCCAGCTCCAAGAAGTAGGCAACATTTTTTACTAAGTCCTGCCTTAGTATCGGATTCATGTTCTCAAAAATGAGTGCATTTCTACTCTGCCATATGGGTACGGAATAAAATGAAATTTATCATGAGTTTTGAACCACTTACATAAGAAGCTTCTTAATAATGAGAAATGCTTAATTGACATGATACCAAAAATGTCCAATATCCCTTCCAAATAACCAACACTTATAAGCAATATAGAAATAAATGAACATTATCCTGACAACTTCTCTTAAGAAAAAAAGCATAACCCAGCCCTAGATATCCTCTATTAAGAAAATTATTCCAGGTCAACACTCTCTACTTTATACTCAATTCCATCTCCTGTATTCCATATCAACACAGATTATTAGGCCAATGAAGGCTTTCTTTTGAATCTGAATAGCTCTCATTTTATATCTATCTATGTGCAGAGGTATTTGTGATCACCCTCCTCTCCGCTTAGCTCTGCACCAATATCTTGGCTCAACCTCCTCTTCTCAGCTTAACAGCTGTGCAACAATATTTTTACGCCGAGTTAGGCCCACCATTGTTTCCGACGGATGTTTCCAGCGGATACACCTGTTGTTCCCGGTCGCAGCATTTCCAGAAGAGGCTCCAAAACTATGGCGGATACGCCTGTTGTTTCGGGGGCAGCATTTCCGGAAGAGTGGCTCCGACATTATGTTTCTTCTTTGCGTAAAAATCTCTTACCAGGACTTTATATTCACCACCTGACCGTGGCTAGAGGAAGGTTTGTGTAGATCCACCAAGTTCCTCTTCTGGGTTTTTTATGTTTTTCTTTTGGAATTCTATGGCAGTCTAGATATTCTTATCCATTTATCCATTTTAACTGGGGAGGGTTAGCACAAGATTCTTATTCCAGGTTTTTTTGATTTTTGAAAATTTAATTTATTTAAAAATGTGAAATAGTGAACAATTTTTTAATCATAATATTGAAATTTTTAATTAATATTGAAATGAAAGTTTAATTTTGATTTATTTTAATATGTTTGTAATTTATTTTAATATATAATTATTACATTAAAATTATAATTTTTTGTATTGAGTTTAACTTAATTGTTAATTTAATAAATTTAAATAATAAATTTTTTATTTTATGATTTTTTAGTTTTTTAGTAAAAAAATAGATAAAATTTAATTTAACATTAATTTTTATAAATGATTTTTTAATTATATAAATTATTTATATTTTTCTAAAAAATTTTAGAATTATAATTAATATAATAAATTATAATAACATATATTTTAAAATAATTTTCTGACTTTCCGACCTCAAAAACTAAACTCATGAACTCTCAAAATAAATAGTTTTTATATTTAAAGTTTTATAATGAAAAAAGATACAAATTATAAAACTGTGATACCACCTCCATGCTCTCATAATGTTGTAAAAAAATGTGAGAGCATTACTAGAACTTTATACATGATTTTTATATAAACAAGGAGCCACTGCCTTGGCGGTAGTCCCTGCCGAGGTCTGCAAGGACAACACAAATAGATTGTATAATGTCCGATTTGAAATGGGATTTGAAATGGAACTGAAATAATTCGTTCAATGTGTAATTCGTTACAAAAATTTCAGTTCGAAGTAAAACATATATTTCAAGATTGTTAAAATATTTTAAATGGTTATTACCTGATGTTGCTTTGGCTCATGCCCATTGCAAGAGACATATGTCTAAATAACATTTATTGCCCAATCTTTAGACCTGGCAATAAGATTGGATCACGTTTAACAATAAACAGAAATATAGGTAAAATAATACCAAATGCAATACAAACTTCTGCGGTGTTGAGCCCTCCTTTCATGTCTCCAAGTTTGAGCTTCATTTGAGCTTCTTCTGACATGGGAGCGTCATCCGAACCCATTTTTCCTACCAGATAATTAACTACCTATTACTTTGGGATCACCCTTTTCACTGGTTGATAACATGATGTGCTCCATTGAGACAATGATGTATATATATATAGATATAGGTTCCTCTGGTACTCTGAGGTATGTTCTATTGGATTAGCTTTAGTATTCGAACGACATGCAGCATGACACTTATTATATAAGGCATCCATTTCATATATGGGTACTTGTTTACCTACCATGTTTCACTCTGAAAGAAATGTTCATGTTCGAAGGGTACAATCACATAAAACTATTTAATTAGAAATTATTGAATAATTTATAAGAGTGTTTTTTTAAAAACAAAATATTAAAATAAATTTTTAAATGTGCATTTTATTAATGTCAGTGGAACTTTCCAATTTTACATCAAAATTCCATAAATAGATATTTATGGTTAAATCTGTGTAATATTTGAAGTTCTATTTGAACAACTAAGAAATGATTTGCTCGATTAATCTATATGTTTAGACGATAACTTTGCAGATTTTAAAAATATTTTAGAATTAGCAATTTTTGAAAATATTTTAGAATTTAATGAAAAATAAGGCGATCAATTGTTTGACAACCGGACAAGGCATTTGTAGACCACCGTGGCCGCCTCTTCAACCGGACAAGGCATTTGTAGACCACCGTGGCTCCTCTTCATATACAAACAAAAAACAAAACTAAAAATATTTAATGATGTCTCTTTACATGTGAAGAATCTCCATCATAAATTGGGAATTAATCTCCATTATTAAAAATCTCATTACATGTTTGTTTAAATGTATATATGATTAGTTTATAATAATGTAATATCCCCGTGAATGTAAATATTTATTTTAATTTTACTACAACCAAGCAGACTATTTCTATTGGTTTAAACTATAAACTATTTTGGAATTCAGTTATTCAAGGATAATTTTTTTACAGTTATGGGTAAATACTATTCTTTATACTAGGTAATTAGTTATGGAAAACTGTGCCAAAACTAAATCCTAGAGTATTTTTACAGTAAATGATTAAGAGGATGGGGATTTAAGATCAAGAAAGAGAAGGGAGCTGTGCTGAAATGTCAGACAATCTTGAATGGCTATGTCTGGTTATGACTAGATAGCTGGTAAAACTTTAAAGTCTCCACAAGAGAGAAAACTCCTAAGAGCAAGGAGTGGCATGAAGGAGAAGATTACCAATGTAGGTAATCTCAAGGCAGGGAGGACTCGAGTGCTAACCTTATATCATTAGTTCTGGACAACCAAGTGCTAACCTTATATCATTAGTTCTGGACAACGTAATCTAGATAAGTATAGAGTTATTATATAAATTGTTTACTAAATCTAAGAATTGACTAAACTATTAAAGATATAATGATAATTTATTGTGAAAAAGAACAAGAATGTTTTCTTACTTCTAGAATATGTCATTAAAATTCTTTATATTGAACTAAAAATAATGCCTTTAGAAAGAATCATAGAGATTCTTAAAAATAAATCCTTACTACATTTCCAGGAAGCAAACTCTATTACGAATATGAGAAGATTTAATTAAGTAAACTAGAAACACAATTAAATCTTGAGAAAGGACAGGTATAGGCTGAAAATAGAAATATTACATTACCCAGAAAAGGTAGGATAGATATTCTTTGTAAATAGAAATACACATTATCTAGAAAAGGTAGCTGATAGATGTTCTCTGTAAATCGAAATAATACATTAACCAGAGAGGCAATTTCCCTATTTCTTTTTCTAAGTTAGGGACAACGGTTAAATTCACCTATTAATAAAAAGAATGGTAAAATTGATGAATGAAATAGTCATGTACACATTGCAATAAGTAGTCATTAAACTACTTCCAAAAGTTCTACACCATATAAAATACGCATACATATGAAATTTGTAGATTCAACAAACCTATAACTCATTCCGAATAGTCATGGCATGAGACAAGAAAATTCCATAAGCTAACAAATTTAATTAGGTAAGTTAAGAAGTACAGACTTATGGAAATTTTACACCATATAAAATATGCAAACATATGAAATTTGTAGATTCAACAGACATATAACTAATTCCAAATAGTCATGGCATGAGACAAGAAAATTCCATAAGCTAACAAATATAATTAGGTAAGTCAAGAAGTAGAGACTTATGGAAATTTTACTGTAACATAAAAATTACAGGCATCGTAATTGTAGCATTACGAATCACAGGGCTTTAAAAAAATAGTGTAGTTTTAACCATCGAGAGAGTCGAGGAAGGACAACGATGGACCCCTTTAAAAAGAAAGGAAAGAACTATGTGTCCATTGAAATACTTAGGAGAATAATCAAATAAAAATAGTAGGATGAATACGATAGTCCTTTTCAAAAATAAAATCTAGCTTTAAACGTTTCATTATCAAGGGTGGTGACTCGAGAACTAGAACAAATGCAGATAGAAAGCTCCACACTGAGCCAAAGTCATATGCCACCTTGCCTTACCAAAAAGGCCTCTCATTAACCTTTGGAACCAAACACAAACAAGTTATCAGAGGAGCTATGACTCCATAGTCTCAGAAGAACACTTTAAAAACGTCCTTAACAGTCTTAATAGTTGGGTGGTCCGTTCTTAAAACCCTATTCTGAACAGTAATAGAAGGATTCAAATTACCTGGAATTGGTTGCGTTTTCAAAGCCTGAAGCAGGGTTTGCCATAATGACGGGACGAATCTTCCGACCAGGGGGCCAGACCTTCCATCACAACAATGAAACTGATTTAGTACATGCCAATGAAAACCTTAAGAATCAGAAATAACATTTAAAAAAAAAATTGATATGAGAAACAATCATGCAGAAGGAGTCAATAATTCTTACCTTTGAATAAAAATATCAGGCCCAACCTTCGCGGAATGAATTCCAAAACAACGGAGTGGTTTTACATCCTTCAGGGCGTACGGAGAAATTGATAAGCAGAGGAAAGGGTCCAGAAAACCTGCATAGCAGTCGAAGACCGCCATCGAAGGGCCGATCAAAACCATAAGGTCTCGAAAAATTCGAAATGAAACAATGACCGGTAGAAAGACCTCATTTTCGAGAAATGAAAGGATGAGAGCCCGAGAACCATTCAATCCAATGGACAGATGAGAGACGTGGATGAAAGCATCGGATCCTGAGAGCAAACAATGGCCCTTCACCTCATGGATCCTATGGCCAGACGCAGGAACAACCGGTGGCAACGAGACACTAGTGTTAACAGAGCACCCTGCTGCACCACCGCCAGATTTCTGAACCGGAACGCCGCTGCTATTAATGGCTTCCTTGGCGCCGTGAATTGAATGAATATACCGAGACAAGACAGAATGGTTTTATAGCTAGAGGATACAATGTGGAGACAAACCAAATATAACACATAATCATTAAGATATTGCAAAATTGAACGCATTCATTAAGATATTGCAAAAGATTAAAGAATATGTGACAGCATGCATGCTTATTATCTCAAAACTATACTGATATTAATAACAGACGAACAAAAATGAACAATCATTACCATGTTGCAAAAAATGCATAACAGAAAGCATGCTTATTATTATCATCAAGCAGAGGACGAAGCACCCAGTGAAATTGAAAGTTGCGATGAGTGGCGAGACCGAGATCCAGATTGAAGAGTAGGTTCAGTCACATATACAAATCCAAATTCATGTGCTTGGAGGCTACAACTCCCTTATTGCAAGTCAGTGTATTCAAAGCTAAACATGCGGCGATAAGTGCATGTGCCTGGAGGCTACAACTCCCTTATTGCAAGGCCGTGCATGCAAAGGCGAACATGTGGCAATAAATTCAAGGGGGCGAAAATGAAAGGTGGCGCATGCAGAGAAGAATACGTGGTAGTGGTGCTAAATGCAAGTGGTGCATGGAAATTAAATATGTGGTTATAAAATTGAAGAAATTGAAACTATGTATATAACGTTGAAGGAATATGCACTTAAAATATGTTGAGATAAAATAGAAAAAATATAAAATAGAGAAATTTTAAAGGCATATAAACTTTGGATGTAAGTGTAAAGGAATATGCATTTAGAGTATGTTGCCATAAAATAGAAAAATATAGAACTCGGAAATTTTGAAGACATAAACCTTTGGATATAAAATTTGGAAATGTTGAAAGCTTATAAAACTTTGGATATAAGTGGGAGATGGGAAAAAATATGTCTCGAACGGAGCGAAGTCTGCAATAAGAAGTCCAAACACAAACTTTGGATAAAAATTTATTGAGCAGAAAATTTTATTTCAAACATTGTCTTAAACCTTATATGTACGGGAAATTTTACTTGGTCAAAGCCAATTAATAGCTACTCAACCATCAATCGATCGCTAATAGTCCTAGGCAGGGACTAATAATTACTGTTTTTAAAATTTTTAAGATAGTTTTATGTTTTTATTAGTGAAGTATATATTGTTTTCTTATGGGTTTCTTTTCTGATATTTGTGTATTTAGGGTTCTTAGCATATTTGGAAAAGAATTTATATATATTTTTTTGCTTGTGCGCGTATAAGTTTTGGTCTATTTTATTAATATGCATGTATAGATTAATTTTATATAAACCTGCTCTTGCTCAAGTCTATCAATCTTGCCATAGTGTTTTCCACCAAATTATCTAGCCGCAATGTTCATTTTGTTGATGTATGTATAATCATTATCTTTATGGGTTACTACTATGGAATGTGTTCAATGGCCTCCTTAACCAACCATCTAAAATTAGACTATATATAAACCCAAATAACAATACTCTTGCGGGCCGCGGCAAAACCCATCGAAGTGGAACTGGAAGCGGAAGCGGAAGCGGAGAGGACTTTATTAATTACGCCATAAGGCGTTTCCATTTGAAATCGACTTTGCTCTCTGCTTACGTGTCATTACTTTGCATCATTAGATGAGATGTTAGACGATTGAACCATGTTGAGCCGTTCGATTATGTTGAGGTAGTTGAAATCAAAGTAGTTGAACAGCCTGAGCAGCGCAAATTTGATCCTCCGCCAGAGACACAAAAATAACCCAGGGCTGTTACCAGCCAGAGCACATGAACCAGCTGGGTCGCGGAGCTCAAGGGGAGATATTCGGATACCGAATGTGTCTGTGGTACGAACATTTTGTGCATAAAAAGCTCCCGGGCGAATATGAACCTCCAGAAAGACCAGAAAAAGGTACCGACTAATAGAATGCGCAGATTCACAGGAGATACAGGTATTCTTCAGTTACATTGATATGCCCCTTTTAATTTACATCGGATTACAATAATTCATACGGGTTAATATTTTCTACACAAGTGTTTTTTGCCTCTCCGAAGCATCGCATCAAACAGGTTTTTGTTACCTGATTTTTAAAGCACTGGAATCGATGATAACAAGAACGCATCCGATCTGAGTCTAACCTTTGATAGATCCAAATCCATGTAGTGTCGAGCCTCTCATATTTTGTTATTGATTGGAATCAAATTCGTGTAGGGTTCGATTAGGTATACAGTCTTCAATTTGGAATCATTTTTATTCAGTTTACAGGTCCAGTTTGAATAGTACATTTTGGGGCAATCGTAAAAAATGATTTAATATCTGGAATGTATACTCAAAGGATATACATTTCCAGTTGATACTATTAACAATAGGAACAAACTGAAAATTTAAAGAAGTTTTCCTCGCTGGTTATATCTTTGAAAATCATTGCCAATAAAATAGCAACGAAACCATAATTCTAATAAACAAACCCTTATCAACTCTCAAATTCAATCAGGGCCAAGTCGAGAATTTTGTGTTTTACTCATTTAATTCACAGGTATAATGCACATGCCTTGTAATTATGGATAAAAATTACGGTTTCGAATAACCTAAGGATAGTTTTAGTTAGATTGTTTATTCAAAAGTGTTTTATTGCCCAGCACTATGGTTTTTGTAAAAAAATAAATCTCATCCTAAACTTAATTGTTGATTTCAAGATCATTTGATGAAATATATCTCAACTCTAAATATGCAAATCTGAATTCTATTGACCCACTCATACCTATGATGCTCATAAGTAATATAAAAAATGAATTACATTTGAATCGTTAGTGGATAGAATGATTTATTTATGGGTTTTAATTTTTGGTTTTATGATATACGTATGGGATTTTGCATCTTAGGTGAATTGATGATTTCATAAAATCAATGTTATCTTTTAATTGAGCAAGCATCAAAGTCTAATCAAATTTAGCTATCTCATGAATTTAAAATTGGAATTAGAGACAGGGAAACCATTTTTAAATTATGAAAACCTGCAATATGTGAAATGTAGAAGTGAGGAGTAAGGTTGTCAAGAAAACAACATAGGAAACACCCCTTAGGTTAGGAAAATCCATATGGTTGTCAAGGAAACAACATGGGAAACACCCTTTAGGTTAGGAAAATCCACAATAACTAACGCCTACAAGTCCTAGGTTTTTTTGGAAATATATAAACATACTTCTCAACCTTTTGTAACTTTGTTGTGTAAAACAGATATTTACAAAGAATGAAAAAGTTCATGGTGCAAAGGTCCTTAACAAGCTAGGGTTGGACAATTACTTTGAAGGCATAATATGCTTTGAGACACTTAACCCTCCTTCAGAAATTACTGAAACCAATAATGACTTGGATATGCCCTAATTTGTAAGCCCTCAAAAGAGGCCATGGAGCAGGCTCTTCACCTTGCAAATGTTGATCCACAAAGAACAGTATGGGACTAAATATTTTGATGGCCATTTTCTTTCAGCTATCCCTTTTTTCATGAAAATGAATTATATAATCCATTAGCAATCAATATAGGTCTACATTAAAATTGACTCATCTAGGTAAAATAGAAATTTTATACCAAATCTCCCTGTGTACACAAATAAG
>APFE030740633.1:0-21686 GCA_000404065.3 Pinus taeda | reverse complement strand
AGGGACAGAGCTCACAACCATAGATTCTGATAACTGTGTGATTTTGGTATAAATACCAATCACCTATTTTGTAATTCCTGGACAACTGTAATATTTTCTGCATATCTTTGGACAATCTAATAGGAGGAGTCCTCTTTAAGAGGCATGTAACTGGATAAACAAATTGGTCAATAAATTCACAGTATGAATAGAGATAATTCTGGACTTGGTGGAAGAATGAAGACCAGAAGATAACAGACCTCCTCTCACCCTGTGAGTCTAGCTTCTTGATTGGCCACTGGAAGCAATCTGTCTGATAATACATGAATAGGTGATAGATGTATGATGAATACTTAAATATTGCCTCCCTATTCAGCCTTGACAGTTGGTCATGCATCTTGTTGGCAATATACTTGGCATAATTTTACTTTACAGTAGGGGGTTTCTCAAGGCTATATGCAGACAGCATGACCAACACAGTTTCATCAACATGCTCATTTGTGGTGAACCCCAGCACAGAGGTTAACATGTCCACCAGCAGCTTGCCTACCTCATTGAAATTTGCATATGGAAAAGGAGGTGACCCAGAAGGTTGGAAGTCTGCCTTCATGAAATTCTTGGCCACTGCAGCAATGTCTATGCTAGAGAGCTTGGAGCCCTCATCTAGCAAATACTTAATGGAAAATGGGTATAACAGTTGGGTTTGCTTGTAGTTCAGCATTTGATTGATGGAGTCTGGTATTATGTAGAAGAGGATGTTCCCAGATGGAGACTTTACAGCTCTGAGCTTCTGGTCATAGTTTTCTGCACAGAGGTGAATGGCTTCAGGGAAAACATTTACAGATGGCAGGAAGTAAGTGGGCAGATTGGATTCCCATACGCCATACATGTCACTGTTGTCCAAGTGACTATTCCTTAGTTGGCAGAAGGTCTGTAAGTGGTTCCTCTCTGCCACAAAATCTGCAATGAGGAAATCACTGTCTACCAGTGGCATAGCTTCCAGTTCTTTATTTGGTGGATTCACAGGAGATACATCCAGTCCAGATGGAGTGGCCATGTTTGATTTCAACTGGATGTTTTAATTGATTTTTAGGATTGGTGCAAAGGCTGAGGAATGCCTGCTAAATTTTGTTTGGCAGTGAGCAGCTTGAAAGTATAAGGAAACTCTTACAGGTTTTGATGAACTGAGGGGCACTCTGTTTGAGGAACCAGAGTGTGTTTGAGCTAATTAGCTGGTTTTTCAAGGGAATTTTGTTATCACAGGGATGAGGGAACAGTTGTATTTGTTTTTTAGCTAGTAGCTCGGCTTCTCTGATTACTTTTATGGTGAATTTGCAAAAGGGCATGGGTTTCTTGCAGAGTTTTGTCGTGTAGGGGTTTAACCAGGTTTTTCAGTGTTCTTAGTGGACAATTTATTAGTGAGGGACTTTAGCAGAGTTTTTTTTACAGGAATTTAGGATTACAATAGGAGAAATGCGGGTAAATAAGGCCGCTTGCGGGAAATACCTGGTTTTTATGGTGTAGGAGGCATCGAATTGGACTAGTTGCAGGTACTTGTGTCGACGATGAAGGCGGCAGCAACTTTGGCGGGTGAATTTTGGATTTCGACCATTGAACGACGTTTTTTCATGCAGAGGCGCTCCGTAAACGACAAATGAGAATGACGAATAACGGTAATTTCGCGTCTTTTTATGCATTTTTGGCCCTTTGGCACTTTCTGGTGATGACGTTATGTTGACATCATCATGGGCCCGGGTACAGCAGGGTGATGTGGCAGCTGACGTGGGTGTCCAGGTGGCAGTGACACGGTGGTAGGGTGGACAGGCGGACAGACGACGTGGATGTGACGTGGAGGCACGGTGGCGAAAAGGCGGGTTGACGTCACGCTGATGGGGGCGTGACATCAGCACGGGGGATGGGCGGTAAGTGGTTTCCTCGGAGGCCCCTAAGGTGGTAAGCGGTTTCAGGGGGGGGCTCCGAACAACGCGGGAGGCCGACGCGTGGCGGGGGTACGGCGGTAATACCGCCAATCCCCCGGACGCAAAAGGTCGGGCATATTGCATTTGAAAATGACCGCCCACCGTTGGATGAGTGGGGTCGGTGATCAGACGATGGGCGGAAACTCTGATGCGATGGCGCGTTAAGGCATGGGGGACCCGCCCATTAATTTAATGGATTTAAATAAATCGCGTGCGGGGGTGCGTTATAAACATTACGATTTGGGTTTCTTTGGGTTAATTGGCGCCCACTTACAAAATGTTTTAATTAAAAAACCTTATAATAAATGTATTTTGGGCGGAAAAAAAGGGGTAAAGGGGTTAATTAGGGCGGGGATTCTGATTTTTTGATTTTTGACCATAGTGTTTTGACAAAAACCATAGTTTTAGGGTCAAAGGGGGCTAATACTAACCCCTGATGGGTTAATATTTCCCAAGGAAGGGTTATATAGCTATAGTGCTAGGGGGAGGGTATTTATATATATTTTTTGGGAATTTTTTCATAGATCCTAATAGAATTAGGGAAGGGGGTAGTTAGTGAGCTAAATAATACATTAGTGGTTAATATGACTTTGTGAGGTGAGTGAAGGGGTAAAGACTAAGTTCTAAGAGGTAAAACTTAGGAATTGAAGAAAAATGAAATGAGAATAAAGATTTTTACACAAAAAATGTGGCTTCTTTTCTTGATTAAACTTCATGGTTTGCCCCAGTAGCTTGTCATGAACTGAAGTGGAACTGGACACTTGAGCAGATCTCAAGGTCCTTGGGGATGTTAGTAAATGATGTTTAGGGGGAAATAGGGGAAATTAGACATGCTTCTAATGTTTTGTCCTCCACCCTCTACTTTGATGCCCATATCCTGAATGGAATGAGTTTTGCACTTGATAAGCCAATTGGTGATGGCCCTCCATTTCTGCAACCTTGCACTACTTACCCATCCTAGTAATCCTAACATGTTTTCTTCACTTGAAGTGGGTGCACTTGAATTAGCAAACCCTGATTGTTCTCTTTTTCTTTTGACTGCCCTCCTATCTAAATGTACCCTTATTTCTTCCAAGGACCCAGATTAAGTAGTTGGGCACCTTCATTTCTCTACCTAGCTAGTCATCTGCCAAGATTGAGCTGTTTGGACAGGAAACATTCTCTATTCTGCAACAAGAAATTTAAACATGGCATGGTCCAGTTTAGACTATTGGGCCATCCATCAAGTATGATTAGCAGCAGTATTTGTAGAGTCTGATACTGCCCAAAAGATAGTAGTGGAATTTTGACTGGCCACTTTCCTGGTCTTTAGTTTGGGGTTCATTTTCACTTTTTTCTTGACCATTTGATTTTCTTGCCTTTTGATTATTCTTTTAAGGCATACCCTCTTTTCATTTTTTAATTTTTCATAGTATGTACACAAAATATGGAACCTTTGCAGCCTGCAATGATGAACATATTTAGCCCTTCCACTGTCAATCATGAAAGATGAAACCTATTGGTATAGGAACCTAACAGTTCTCATGTTTCCTTTAGCTTGGTTTGAGTTATTAGTTCCTGGAACCTTGGTTGGACAAACTCTCCAGAAGCTCTGTAACGGCTTGGGTTGATTTATTAGTCCTAGCCTTAGTTGGGAAAACACTCTAGAGCCTTGTAACAACTTTGGTTTAGATTCATAGAGTCATGGTTGGACAAATGCTCTAGAGCCCTTGGTGGGTTGAGTTACTAGTCCTAGAGCCTTGGTTGGACAAACACTCTGGAGCCCGATATAAGATGTGGGTTGAGTTACTAGTCCTGCAAGTTGGGTTGGAACAAACACTTTAGAGCCCTAGAAGGCTTAGGTAGAGACCAATCCGATGATGGTTTTGTGATGTTTGACCATGAGGTGGAATCATTGTTTGATGGGTTGAGGTGGAAGGCCTCTAGAAGCCCTGGATAGTTTTGGATTGATAGGTTCTATGAGATTGCACATTCATGCTTGGAATATGGCATGGGGGTGAATGGTTAAAGAGAGTTTTGGCTCAGTCATTCTATAGTCGAGTGGAACATGGTAGCCCCATACCGAGTTGGCCTTTGCATCACTAATGTGAGTTATTTCTCCTTGTTATTCCACGAGTATTATACTGGTTTATATGTGGATTATATGGTTGTTGTTTTCTTGGTATTTTTTTTGTTATTATGATGGTTATGAATATGTATTATGACAGTAGCTATGTATTGCTCTCATCATGTTTTTACTTGTAAATGAATGAATAATGTATCTATGACCTAATGGATGAAACTGTAGCTGAAGTGATAAGGAAACAATTCCTCATAGCGAATCTCAGATAAGTATGAGACCCCTATGCTTAGATATGTCATTTACACTTGTAGATTGCATTGATGCCAAGTGTTTTATAGAATGTTAGTCCTAGTTGGGGATGGTTAGGCCTAGCCCTAGAGTTAGTTTTTGATTTATTAGTATTTTCATCATGTGTTTAATGGATTTCAGAAGTTACAAAAAGTTCTAGAAAGTGGTCAAAATTCTAATCTTGAAAAGCTCCTTAAATTCCCCAGACTCTAGCACAGGTCTGCTGGAAATAGTCCCTGGATGCAAGCATGCAGGCTTGTGGGATCGTCTAGAGCTCTCTGGACGCTGGCAAGCCCATAGCATTGGAGGCGTCTAGAGTTTTAATAGCTTAAAAACTCAATGGGACCCAGGGGCTAGTTAGCAGAAAGGTTGGGATGGTTCCTGGGGGTACTATTTTTGAAGTTGAAGGTTTGTATGGTGTGTTTCCATCGGTTTGACTTCCTTAAGGTCACCTAGGAAGTCGAATCAGACCATAATATTCTTTTGTCACATGTTTACCCCGATTGGTCGGTTAGTTGGGTAGATGTGGGAGGAGGGTGTTACATTAATGAAGCAAGGTCCAAATGATATCTCAAGAAAGGAGAAACTCTTGGTTAGTATGGTGAATGAATGGGCCAAAAAGGGCCTAGGTAAACTATCCAAGGAAAATCGAGAACAATATGTTTTTGCCTACCTCAACTAGAAGATGAAACAATAACAATCCGTAGGATAAGGACTAGTAGTTTGGTACTTTCAAGCCCTCAAAGAGAAATGAAAATAAATTATCATCAAAGTTTTAACAAAATATCTCAAAAAAAAGGAAGAAACCCTAAAAAGAAGCATTGTAGAATGTATTAGAGAATTTAATAAACTGTGTGAGCTAAATGCCTTACCGAAGATATCTCTGCCTTAATTGAAACATTCACCATGAAGATTTTATAATGGAATATCCAGTGGCTAAATATAAAAGGGAAGCAACACTATCTTAGAGAAAGGAAAAGGATTAGTATGGAAAAACCTATGGTTGTAGTTTTGCAGGAAACAAAATCGATGGGGAATAAAATGCTTGTAATCGCTGAAAATTGTTTGAAAGGTTTCTAAACTATGTCCCTTGATGCAAGGGGTAGCGAGGGTGGCCTGAGAATTTGATTGAATCCTTTTGAATTAGTTTTTCAAGGCTAGATGGCCAACCCTAAAATATTGATGGGAAGATTCCACTATGGCGGGACGAAGGAGATTTTCTTCTTAACAACAGTGTATGGTCCTTCCATGGCTTGGGATAAGGTTAATTTTTTGGAGCAACTGATGGATACTAAACAAATGATCGGAGATCCTTTATGGGTTGTTGGTGGAGATTTTAATATCATTATATTACTGATAGATAAAAGAGGAGTGTGTAGATTGGATCATGAATCTACCTCTTTTGACATGTACATTGAGCAACTCCAACCTGTAGATATCCCAACCATCATTGGTCTACATACATGGGACAATTGTCGAGGATGAAAACAAAAAATAGTGAGTTATTTGGTGTTACACAAAAAATTGTCACCATGACTTTCTATAGTTTGTGTGAGTCCATCAACACTCATACATACCTCCTTTGCAAGTCTTGAGCCTCAGCTCTTCATGTCAAGCCTTGAAAATGGGAGAAAGACCTTAAAAATATCTCAAATCTTGGTTTCACACTTTCTCCTAGCATTGCTTGCGGTGCCGCACCCAATGGTCATGTTTCCTGCGAACCTGACCGCTCTGTCTGTCGAGTAATGGGTGCGAACCCCTGTAAAAGTTAAAAAGGGGTGAGTTCATTCTTAAAAACTCATCTTGGGTCACTTCTAGACACTTCTAGAAGGAATATTGTGTTGGCAAGTCTGCTCCACCTTGGTTCATCCATTCCATAACTAAGGGAGCTAACTCCATGATATGAGGTGCTTATCCCATTGAAGGAGGAACTTATCCCTTCAATGGTGGGCCTGCAACTTCCTCCATTTGCACTATAAATTCATGCATTGGGCTGGTTGTAGAGGAGGTTGAAAGCTGAAGATTCTTGAGGGTAAATGCTGCTGGAAATTAGACTTCCTTTTTGAGCTTCTGAGAGGAGAGACCACATACCTTTCATGTCATTTGGGAAGTGAGTGAGGCTTGTCAAAGTAGAGGAGATTCCTGCTGGACCCTTGAAAGAACTTGTGCAACATCAAGGCAAAGGTTGTAAAGTTCTTTTATTCATAAAGTTAATACAATCAAGTTTGTTTTTCTCAATGAACTGTCTCTAATGGTTTATTTTATAATGAACATGTTTTATTATATGCAGGTATGCTTTGATGTGTGTTTGTTTGTGTATGTAGGTTATTAAAAAGGAACTGCTTGAAGCTGTTGGGATAAAGATGCTACAAACAAGTGTTGAACCGAGGTAGGGTCTGTTACACCTCTTAGTGTTCATTTATGAATTGAAATATGTTTAGATAAAAGTAGATTTTCTTGTGCTCTTTGTTGCTAGATATCATTCGATACTAGGGAGATCGGTCTTGTCCGCAAGAACAATTTATCTGGCCAACAAATTGGTGACTTCACTGGGGACTGGTTTGGTTTGGTTTTTGATTTGTCTTTTCTTTGACTTGAGAAACTTAAGTTTTGGTTTCTGGTTTTTCCTTGATGTGTGTGAGTTTGGGTACTTGTTAGATCCTGGTTGGATTTTTATTTTTTGAAATTTTGGAAGAGGACCGCACCGTCTGAGTTAGTTACAGTGTGGACCTGTCCGCACTGTTACAGTGTTACACAGAGCGGCACTACATCGGGTTCTACTGGGGGTCTGTGGACCCTATCAAAATTTTGAAAAACCTAAGATCCATCCACTCAGTTAGGTTTAGTTTTTGTCCATAGTTGTTAGTATATGCCCAGAACTGCACTTGTCTTGACAAAAGTTCCTTGTGAGTTAGTTTTCATTGGCATTCTCGTTTGAAGTTATTTTCTAAGAATTGTTTCCTGTTGGATTGATTTTTGCTTGGTCTTCGTAGTAGCTCAGAGATCCAAAGCCTTAGAGCCTTAGATCACCCTGGTCTCTTTGGTCTTCTTGCTGAGTTTGACTAGCTTATGAAATCTATCATAGTGAACAAAGAATATTTACCACCACTCGTTGGCATGATGTATGAGTCATTTTTTGATAATGGGTTAGTATCACTTATGGCATTTATCATCAGTATGTCGTTGGAAGCTTGCCATAACTAAGGTGGAATACTAGTTGTTTCTTGTGAAAATGAATCCTTTTATATGATATACCAAATGCATCTAGTAAAAACTTTAAAATTAATTTGTAAGATACTAATCAACTTGATCTCTCTCAATTAACTAGTGTAAGAACTTCATGCACACCTTTTTAAAGAGCATGAACTAAACAAAAGATATCATATATTAAAAACAACATGACCTAAACAAAGGATAACATAAGCACCTTTCCACTAGCATTGTGATCATTTCGCTGCCATTTCCAGAGCTTGTGCACAATGTTGGAAGCCAATTCCAGAATGACAAATCTTGAATTAATATATATTAATCTCAAAATTTACAGTTCATGAAAGTATAAAGTGATTATAATAAAGAACTAAATATATACAAAGAAAGGCTCTTGTTGTAACCTAGAAAAATGAAATGTACTAATTCTCACTTTATATCCAACCTCTGCAGGAAGGCATTGGGAATCAAAAGCTATGTGCCAAAGAATGCTCCAAAATCATACATGGCATGACACTTAAACTGAGAAGAAATAGAAACTTTATGTACCAAGCTAGAGGTTTTGAAATAACAGTGTGAACAATTCAACAAAATTAGGAGGTTGATGTCCTCAATGCTCATGTCCCTTAGATAGATTAAAATTTTTGATAAACTAATAGTTTATGACCATGAAGCACTCATAGTTGTTCATACAAAAGAAAATATAAGGTCAAGACCCAGATAATATCCATCAAATGGGCACCTCTGAAGTACATTTATTTGTAAGATATAACTACTCAACAACAATAAAAAAAGATATAAGACTGAATGAGTTGCATATTAAGAAATATTGAAAGGTACAGGCTCATATGCACTAACAAGGACAAGTACATATTTACTGCCCTTACATCAAAAAAAAATGGAAATAACCAATGAAACTTCATAATAAGCTCAGATTGATACAAGATATTTTCCCCCAGTAATCCATTATGAGTTATTCAACCAGGGATAATACACACCTTGTTTGCTGGTAGGTTATCTAAAAGTCTCAAGGACTTGAGCTGAGCTGTTCGATTATTTTGGTGGGCTTCCAACTCTTGTTTTTATCTACGGAATCTTCTGCCACTGTGAACTTATCTCCAACACTCCTAGAATCCACTCCATTTTGACAAACAAAAAAAATCAATCACTTTCAATTGTTTTGTTTACACATTTCCAACCATTCTTTCTTTGAATATGTCCTTTTGTTGAAAATAAACAGGCATATTCATATTCAAAAGCACAAAAAATCATTTAAACTCTCCCTACCATGAAACTTCCACAACCTTCAATATATTTTGAAAACATTAAGTAGTTGGAAATCAATGCATTATGCAAGATATTTATCCTTTTATTTTAGAGATATCTGTAATATCCCTAGTTACCTCCCCTACTTACTATAAAAAAATGTAACAGGCTAAGTTAAGGACATAAGTTCCAAGGCTGGGGAGGATTGAGTGCTGAGGACATACTTTCAATTGTTTAGTTTACACATTTCCAACCATTCTTGCTTTGAATATGTCCTTTTGTTGAAAATAGACATGCATATTCATATTCAAAAGCACAAAAAATCATTTAAACTCTCCCTACCATGAAACTTCCACAACCTTCAATATACTTTGAAAACATTAAGTAGTTGGCAATCAATGCATTATGCAATATATTTATCCTTTTAGTTTAGAGATATCTATAATATCCCTAGTTACATCCCCTTCTTACTATAAAAAATGTAATAGGCTAAGTTAAGGACATAAGTTCCAAGGCTAGTGAAGATTGAGTGCTGACGACATATTTTAATTAAGTGGCAGGAAAACCCAAAGATCACTTAGTGATTACAAGGTTAACTAAAACCCAAAAAACAAATCTAGAATAGAAGGATAGGTGGAATACTTTTAATTATTCTAGAGGATTTGGATCAAGCTTAACACTAATATGAGTAGAAAATTTGATCAGCTTAGGACAAAAGACAGGGGAGACACCAATAAGGGAGATCAGACCTTATATATGTGTTATGGGGGATAATGGTTGAGGGATCTTAATAAAAGAAAGCAACACTCATATGAAAGGAAAAAGGAGGTTTAAACTTTGTGGAGAACAACACTTTGTCTAATCAACTCAAGAAAGCATGAATAGGAGAGGGATGAGCTCTAATTGTTGTTTTTGTTGGGATTCCTATTCCAATTAACAAAATAGTTTTGGTCCATGTAGCAGTCCTCTCAAGCCTCACAACTTGGCCTGGGAATGAGTGAGGACCAAGAATGATTATAGTGCAACCTGGTCTAAGGTTGGGAGGAAAAGTGTGGTCCTAAACTCATTTCTTGGCCTTGTTGCAAGATAAGTATCCATCACCATTACAGCGAGCAAGGAATCTCGTGTTTATATTCTCCCATTGAGTGATTCTAGAGATGATTAAAGAGTTTCGCTAATTTAATTTCCAAGATCCTTTGGGGGGGGGTGCACTTCACTCAATCCTCGAGTCAAATTGTTTTTGGTTGTGTTTCCTCCACTCTTGTGGTCATATCTCCTCTCTTGGTCACACATTTTGTTTTTTCCATTGCCGAGTGTCTACACTTTGCCCATAGGTCACATACAAACCATACTTCATGATCTATTGTTGTCTGGGTGATTTCACTTTACCCATAGACCTTTCTCAACATTTTATGTCGTTGGGCATTTTCCTTCTATCCACAATCTATGGGTCAACTCTCTTACCTGCTCGCTGCAATGTGGTGATTTATTTTTTTGGTCAAGTGTCTTAGCTCAACACTTTTGAATTAAATTGCTAAGCATTCCCTTCATCCTTTGTTTAATACATCTTGTGCTTTGTTCCTCATTGGGTATTAATTTCATTGTTAGCTGGTGTAATAAGCCTTCTATTTGACCTATACGTCTCTCTTATTTTGACTGAGCAGTGGATCTATCTTACTGAATAATATGACTAGTTACGCAAAAATGAGGACTTAATGTTGTGTCTCAATGTGAGATGCTTGATTAACCTCCACCTGGTTAACTCTCCTGCTTAGTGAGTTTGTTTACACTTGGTCGACCTATACCATGGAAAGATAACTTCTTTTGGTGAGATACATAATAATTTATGTGGTGAGATATGCAACTTACTTTTTTTTCTACATGCAAGTGAGAGAAAAATCCCATTTTTGAACCTTTGCTTTTGCATACTTACAAATTGTTGTTGACATTGAGGAATTAAATAATAATATTTTGAGCTAGTTTTTCCTTCACTATGTAACATCAGAACCACACCATAATTTAGGCACCCTGAATCTTGCGCATTTTGTTGTCACAATAAGAATCTTGAATGCTCTAATTAGCTTTGTGTGCATGATAGTGTGCTAAACTGTAAACCTCACTTTTAACCTCAACTACCAAAAAATGTCATAGGGAAAACTACTGTGTTGGTATATTCTAAAGAGCCTAAGTGAAGTATGATATATCCTTCTAGGATATGGCACACTTTGTGTTTCATCCATTGGTAAAGGAATATGTCTCCATAAGCAAAAGGTTTGGAGTTCCAGTTTGATCAATTATCATAAATTATTCTATTGTCTCATTTCAATTCAAGTACACGTTGGATATCATGTACAATTTTTGCTTCTTCGATTATTGCATATTGACAATTTATGTACAAATAAATCTGTATGAAGATGCAGGGAAAAGAACATCTATATCTCTTTAATCATCTACAAAATTTTTATAACTAAGAGCATTCTTAGGAGTGAAATCTCGTCCAAAGATAAGATAATAATCTCACCTATATCATAACTCTAAATGTCCCTTGGGAATTTTGAGTTCAGAAAAAACATGGTTTCTCAATTATAGCATATCCTTACTAATGTGAAATATCCTATGGTCCACTAAACAATAGGTTTCAATGGGTCATTGGGTTCTATCAAGGGTAAATCCTGGCAAGACATAGCTTTTACAACACCTTCCATTGGCATAGTTTCATGACATTCTTTTCTATTGATTATTTGTTTCATTCTAAAGTAAATCTCTTATCTTTTGAAAGATTAATTCACAAAAGCTTACATAGCCAAATCAAGTGAGATAGCTTTGGAATTTGAGCCTAAATGAGCAAGGATGCATCTATTAATAGGGATTATTAAACTATCGCTTCGCTTCTAGGATATTTATATTGTTCATTTACTTTTAAAGGAAATACAGGACATGTATGTTATTTGTCTCATAGACTAGTTGACCTTGCAGATATTTATAATATAATCCATCAGTCTGTCCAAAGATTCATCACAATACTTGTATCCTATATCTTATTCACATTGGCCACATTTTTAACTTGGCAATCAAACACATGATTCACCTTTCTTAAGCCACATATCTTGTACATGGTGAATCAAAATATCAAATTTGAAAGACATAAAGAGATGAGATGATGGCATAATCTAGGAAAATGATATACATAAAAAATTATTGTAAGAAAAAATGCCAACAGCACATGAATTCTATCTTCAATTTCTCATTCATCACATAGGTTTTGGAAAAAATTTACCATTCATTTCCATTGCTCTGTTTCAATTTCTAGGTTATCTGAAGTTATCCTTATCCTATATCACAGTTGTCTTTTAAAGATTGATAAATACTCCTGCAAGGGTTGTTCTTTATAAATGCCCAATGTATTTATTTGATTCATTGTTGGAAATCACAATAGAGAACGTTAAAGATTTTGGTGAACACAAGTATTTGGAATGATGTTTTTTGGGACTTGCTAGAAATTTAGACCTTTTCACAAGACCAGATTTCACAAAAAGGAATTTCGAACTTGGGATAGACCAAACCAAACTCTAGCCATTACAGGATATTTGAGGTATCAATAGTAGCTACAAATCTGATGAAAAAACCTTGTTCGTTCTTGTAGGCATGCATTTTCCTATTTATGTCGAAAGTTGCATGTACCTAGAAATACCATATCTTTCTAAACTTAGATGCAAGTTATGAGCAACACTCAAAAAGTGAAGAAATTTGAGCTATTTATAAGTGCCAACTTCCAAGCCATCCAGGCTACTCGCACTATAGGTAAATTGCAGAGTAAACATGGAAGTAAATAAGGCCTTTAGTTTTATCTTTATAAGTTGCATAATGGATATTCTCAGACATGTTGTTATATGGATAAATGAAACATTTTTACTTCGATTGTAGGTATTTCTTTTTTTAGTGCAAGAAGCTGGAGAGATTCTACTGTTTAAAACATGTCTTCCCTAGAGGCTTGGTGTTGCACTTAGCTAGTGGTGAGATTTTCTTGCTTATGAAATGAAACTTATCCATGGAGGATCATCAACCCCTTTAACCAGGAAATTTAAGCTACATTTTTGGTTGATTCTCTCCAAGATATTTCTTATGTATTGATCTCTCCCCTCCATTTTGTTGAATCATATTGAAAACTAAAGTTAGGGTTTCAACCCATAGAAATTTAGATTTTAGGGTTTCAAGATAAAGCATAGGCTAGGTAAGATAAGGTAATTTTGTTGTCTAACGAGTAACCAAAAATAGCTTAGAGGAGATGCTACATGTTTTAGACTCAACACGCAAGTGGATGTGTGAGTGAAGCTCTTAAAAACAAAAACAAAAAAAAATCTTCTAAACACCATGCTAATAACTGCACCTTGAGTTTTGGGTCATCTTAGTCACCATCCTTAGTTAAAAGGTTGTGTTACACCTTATAGTTTAGAGAAATATTATAGCATGAAAGTAGACATACTAGTCCAGCTGATGAGCCCCAAAAATGGATAAATATATGGGCTCATCCAACCTCCTAATTCAACTTAATCCACCATTCTCATTATTTTATTGCATGGATTTTATTATATTTATGCTAATAGAGTGAATTGGGTTAGTCATTATGCCAACAAGTCTAATGTGTGCTTTGTGTAGTCTTTTTGGTCAATTTGGAGACAAAATCAAACGTTTAAATGAGCACTTGGCAACCAAATTCATAGAGAGGATTTTTAGGAAGGTGTCCCATTCATTTATGGGCCCTTACCTCGAATTCTCCACCATCATCTCAGAGTTCAAGGGCCATCAAATCAATTACCACAAGGGCAGCCGAGCAAATCAAGTAGGATTGCTGTTAACTGCAAGTTTTGGGCAGCCGAGTCCCTAAAGTTTAGGAGGGTTGTTGGGGTCCTAAATTTGTATAAATAAGAGGGCTTAGGGCCTCATTTTGGTTAGCCAATAGTTAGTCACTTTGTAGGCAGAAGTTAGCTAGTTTGTAGTTCGATTTTAGTCAGTAGATTAGCTTTGCATTTCAACACCTTTTCAAGCTTTCCCTTGTGGACAGTTTTTGATGTAACTCTTCTTTTCTTGCTCAATAAAGATGAATCCAGCTTTGAACCAGCTCTAAATCTCTCTTGGGAGGTTGTAGCTCTTGGGGTTGGGCCCATCTCAAGTGCCCAGTACTTCCTTTGTTTACTTTCATGTGTCTTTGCTGCATTCTTAGAATAAAATCTGTTATTTAGATTTAAATCTTGGTTTGTTATTTAGGTTTCTTTTTATGTTTAAAGTAGCTTTTCGTGTTCAGATTTAGTTGATAGATTAGTAACAGGGAATATCTCCAGAAATAGGCCATCAAGCACCTCTGATTTCACCTCTCCCTCAGTGGGATCATGAGCTGGGAAAAGGGTGACATTGCTGCCAACAAAAACGTTGTTTTTCTCTACCATGCAATCCTTAGTGTACTATTTTCATTTGCAGAAGTTAGTTATGTGTTCAGATCTCTGAAGTGTTTCATTGCATAGTTGATATACATGGTTTTCTTTCAAATAAAACTACTGTTCATTCACTTTGTTGTTAGTTAGATTAGATTAGCTAGGACTTTGATTACTTGCAAGACTTTGTTGATTCAGTTGAATGTACAGTGTGCAGAGCATCTCTATCACTCTTTCATCCACCTAAGCTTCATCAGGGCCATCTGTTCCATCTCCTAGCTAGGTTCCTCATCTCACATCTATCCTTTTTCCCACGTAACCCTACCTTTTTGTGCAATCATTGGTCCAGCCTTCTTTGAGCCAAGTCAGCCTTCTACACCTTCTCACCACTCCATCCACTAGTCCCTAGGTCACTCCAGGCCCCTATCCTGCCTCCATGCCCACTCCTTCATCTTTCTTCATCCATCCATCCTCCAAAATCCCATTTCTGAACATCCTGTAGAAAATCGCAGAACATCCTGTAGAAATTCCTGAACATCCTGTAGAACCCCTGCAGACTTCCTGTAGAATCTCACGAATGAGGTTTCTTGAAGGCCAAACTCTATGAAACTCTCAGGAAGGATGCTAGGGACCCCTTAGGCCCTCTCTGAACCTTCCCAACCTCCTGCAAGCATTTTATCTCTCCAATCCACCTCTGCACAGTCAAAAAAACTCGCATGCATGATAATTCTGACAACTTATTCAAAAATACAAAAAGATGGTTCTTTCAGATTTTGCTGTAGACATAGCTTAGATACATGCATTTCATCTTCTTAAAAGTCAATGGCATCTCTCCCAGTAGTTTTCATCCTCTTTCTTGCATTAGTAGAGCTAGCTGGTAAAATTAGGGTTTGCATTTGCTTTCAGTGTTTCAGTTTCTTTCTGCAAATAGATTAGCTTCCTTCAAGTTAGCTTTCATCCATCAGTTAGAAATCTTCTTCTTAGAGCTCATAGAAGTTGTCTTGAGCCCCTAGCATACTTGTGCCAACTGACCAAGTGACAGCTGCGGCAAGAGCTAGTACTTGTGCATACAACACCGTCGCTTCCAAGTTTGTTACAAACTACCGGGTTGATAAAATTAAAGACGGGAGTCCCAGGAGTTGCATCATTATTTCTGCAATACTGGAGCCCACCACCAGCCATGGAAACTATGGAAGAAAGTCAATCAGATCCCCTAACAGTTTGTGCCCCATGTGTGCTTACAAATTCGATTTGAGTTACTACTAATGCCTACGAAACCAAATATCAGTTTAACTACATTTGAAGTAAATCTTGAAATCCAAGCACATCATAAATGTAGAACTCTTACCTTCGTATCAAAGGGAACTCTTGCTGCATCAAAAGTACAGTTCTCAAATGAGTGTAATAATTGATGGCCATTAGCCTTGACTTAAATTTTGATGCCATTATCATTGGTTGAAACTGCCAATAATGTCCCTTGTTGAAGTGGATACAAGGAGTACTCTAATAATAGGAAAACATAAAAGCTAACATGAAAGTCTTTCTTTCTAGCCATGCAAGTAGTTCACATTAAAAAAACAGTGTAAGAAAATATGCAAAACCATACAGCTAACCCAACATCAGCATCAACATTTGATAGTAGGTTTGTGTTGTCCATGTCGCATAACTTGATCAAATATTCATCTTCGACATCTAAAATTAAGTTCTTAGTCATATCAAACTGAAAAATATCCAAAGAGTGCTTATAAAATCCTTTATAAGTATGCTTTATAGCACCTTCACTCCCATTCCATTCAAGAAGAAACAATTCTCTTTCTCTTCGTATTCCACATGAGCAGAGCCTGCATCGAGTTTTCAATGTTTTTATTCTCCATGTATTGTAGAGCTAATCAATAATCAACATAAATAATGCATAGCACAAAGCAAGAGCTGAAATGACACGATGAATCAACCTTGTCCCATTAGCACTATATGTCATTATAGTGAACCACTGATTAGGAGCATCGTAATCAACCCTTGAACCCATCAAATCATATAACCAAGCCTTTATCTTGCCATCAAGAGTTTTTGAAAAGATAAACTTATACACAATAAGTGTCTAATATAAAGCTTTAGCTTGAGGAATATTCATATCCACGAAATCAGTCTCCCTAAAAAACAAAACTCTCCCATTCATATTAAAAAAAATTAGAATCACAACAAAGAGTTCATACATGAATGTTTTCTTTAGAATGGGGGCATACAAAATATTACTGCTTCGTGACTTTCAAAAGTATACTGCTTAACACTAGTAACAACATACCATACCTCTTGCACCAATCGATCTTTATCAACCTAAAAATTTCCAAGCCCTGCACTTTGCACAATATAGAGTTTCATGTCAAACCTTTATTGTTTTTTCATATCCACAGGTAAATACACAATTGCTTGTTGGGATATGAAAAAGCAAGGCCATTTACACCTTCAACATGGGAATCAATATACCAAAATAAATTATATATTAGATGTGAAAGAACAATGAATTCACTAAAGCAAGTAATACAACAAATACAATACATGGAGAAAGAAGAAGCACTTTCTATAACATAGACCTCAATGTTCTTTGTAACTAGGTTTAGGTTTATTACAAGAAGACTGAATGAGAGGGCTCGAATACCTTCAAGTGTTGCCACAAGTCATTTTCAACGTGAAAGGAATATTCGTGCACTATGTGCTATGAATAATCTTCTCATGTATATTAAAAAAGCACATAATCATACATTATATTTCAAATATGGATTCAATCATCTCATTACCAATAATATATAGACATCTTCAATATTAGCATAATATGCAATTTTCTTGGTCTAATTACATACCAAACAAAGAACCATATGGACTCCACACAATAGGATTGACCTATACAAGAGGATCCTTGAGAACTACTGCTTGTTGTCTAGAAAATGGGATGACCAAGTTACTTAGAAAATTCATTACAAAGAATGGTTAAGAAAGATAAAAGTTATACTTATGAAAATTTTCCAAAAACGACCAACCACAGCCAAATGGAAAAGTAAAGACCTGTTATTGTAGATACCTAAAGTGTTCCCAACCTAAATATTCATAGGATACATCAAGGGAAAGAGAAACAAAAAAAATTGTGACTATAAAGGTGTAAAGGTCATATATATTACCTGCATGGAAACTGAACAAGATCCAAGATCCCAAACCCTGAAATTTATATCAGCCATATTTCCTATGAACCTTATTTCCATGCACCAATTTCACCCACATGTGTACCAACTAGACCACTGTAGCAATGAATACATATTAGCACCATAAAAATATGTACTCTGTAAAATATGAAGAAGAATAATGGCACTCATGCCTCCCAAAGAGAGAATATCCATTCCTAAGCATATGAATTAATCTAAACATATAAAATAAGCATCATAGAAAACAAAGTCATACCTAAAATTATGGTATGTTGCAAGGGATGAAAATCCATTCTCTTCACTGCAGATCCTTGATTTATAGTTCGTGCAACAATCTTGGGAAGGTCATCCTATGAATATAAGCCCTGTGGAATATTTGGACTAGTATAGCTAACCTGTGAATTCGTTATAGTTAAACAACCTAATCCTCAAAAAATATTGATGCTCTTATAAACCACCACATTGATACTTGAATGAATATTTTTACCTGTTACATTTTCTTCATTGTTAACTAACCATAAATTACATTAGTTGATGTTTGATAGTGAAAATTAATTATATGGAGAAGGAAAAGTTAGAATACCTCATCACCAGATTTCCCAATTGTCCTTGCTCATTTTAGAAAGTAATCAAAATAAATTGATCAATAAGCCCCTTAGTGAGCATTAGGAGGGGTCCCAGATGGTTCAAAAAAGCCGCTTATTGGCTTGATGGGCCCTGACCCAGGTTCAACATTAATTAGCCAGGAAAATCCTTACACTACTGGCCCTTTCGGAATCAATCCACAGAGTGCAGACTGAAGTCTCACTCGAAGTAGTATGGGGGGATGCAGGAAACAATTTTCCACACCCTGAGATGGTTGTGATGTCGTTTTATACCCTAATCCTTCCTTCATGTAGACTGATGAGCGTTTTTAGGGCTTATCAATGCACTTCTCTTATTCGGCTTTGAAACATTCACAAAGGTTTGCGATCATCCTTCGCAGACACTAAATGGGCAATTCAGATGCTTACATGCCCCAGTAATCACTCTTACTTCTGTGTCTACCCAGCTTAGCTTAAGTATTGGTTAACTTCAACATGCATTATGATTATCTTCGCGTAAATAGATATTTTTACTTGCGTTTATATGACAAAGTAAGGCACATAAATTCGTGCATCAATATAGCATTAAATCATAAACCTGTCATTCAACATAACATAACCACATACATTCATAACAGAAGTAAAATAGCTCATACACATGTATCTCCATAATAATTCTATTTATTGATTGTTCAGATCTCCAGTACAGACTCTAACTTCCTTGCGCACACAGTTGCAAGGGTCCGTGCACTCAGCTGTGGACTTCTACCTAGGCCTCTACGGACTCAGCCGCAGAGCCTCTTCCTACACTAATACTCTGTGCTCTTAGCTCTCACAGACCATTACATCAAACAATTTCAAAAAACTTACTTAGAACTAAACTTTATTAGACTCTTCTAAGACTCATTTTTTATACATTCCCATGGTTCGCGAAACAAGGGTGAATCTCATCAAGCCAACACAAGCTTCCCAAACAAAGGGTAGAAACCCTTTTTAACTGTATACATCTTCGTGATCTGCGCCCAAACAATGCGGAGACTTTACATTATTTATACAAAACTTGGGCCTTTAGCCCCAAAACTTGGGCTTTTAACCCTAAAATTGACCCTAGGGGACCCGTTCCCAAAAAGCCCCCAACACAAATCTCGTGACTCGCCCCGAGTTGCTTGGGGAGTGCAGAGATCTTGTCGCGAAGACCTCCCAGCTCCACTTGTACGACTGCAACCTCAGCAGTACACTGCGTCACTGCCTACATAGCCTACTCAACCAGCTAGTTCTATGCTATCTACCTCTATTTTCTATTGTGTCACCTACGGACTGGAAAATTTCCCTTCAATGGAGGCAGTGAGTACATACGCTTCCTCTAGTCAAGGCCCCAATCTAGCCTTCAATACTACCTCCTTACGCTAAGCTGCATCCACTTGTTCCTTTAATGCCTTTTCTTCCTACAACTTTCCCAACCTCTACGTGATGGCGATGGTGCGCGTCGTCCTTTTTACCTCATCGTACCTCTGCTGCAGTTCTCATGCCTCAGTTTCTAGCCTTTTTAGGTTGGGATCTTCTTGCAAACTGGTAACTACTTCGAGCACTTGCTTGAAGAGCGTAATGCAATCCTTCATTGTGGTATCAATAGTTGTAATGGCATCTTTGATAGCGGTCTCACGCTGCTCCCTGACTTCTAGTGGAGTCGAAGCCTGGGCCCTCAACTCAAGTTTTATGATCTTAAGGTTTAGTTCAAATTGAACCTTAGACAGATCCGTTTGTGCCTTGCGCACAACTGCAATGAGCTTCCTGATTCTTGCGTCGCCTGGTGCATCTTCTGAGATGTTCATCTATGGAACAGTCTACCATGCCTTAGCCACCACAGCTTTTGTATGCTCATTCTTTTCTACAACCTTCTTAAGAAGATCAATCGCAAATTATTTTCAATGAACATTTGTGCATTGTTCACCTTCTGCTCACTGATAACATTCAAGGTGCACTGTTCTCGATCCCACGTTTCCGTGATCACACCATCGATCAGGGTGTGAAGGGATTCACTTGGAAGCACATCCAAGTTTAACCTGAATTTCTTAATGGAACTGATAGTAGCCCTGTCAACCTCTCCTTCTGCGGTCAATGATCCATCTAACAGCACGACAACTCGAGGATCCATTGAACGAACCATCTCTGCTACATTTGAGGTTCCAGGTACCAAACTACTCGACGTCGCCTTGCCCTGCCCTATAGTGGTTTACACTTGAGTAGCCTGAATCTACAGCTTGTGCAGACCCATTTGAATGGTGACTAAGGCCTGTTTCTGTTGTTGCTCGAACTATTGTAGCAGTTCCGCGATCGTGTCCCTCACTGTATCATTGATATCATTCAAATCACCCTTTGTCAAGGTAATTGGGTCCACGGACGATTTTATGGCCTTGGAATTATTCCATGGCCCTACTTTCTCCTCCTCCCTTGTGTGCTTAACCCAAAATGGAGTAATCTTCGGATATATTCCTCCCTGCTCTGAGTGCTGCTCCTCCTCCTCTGTCTATGGAGAAGGCGACTTCTAACTCCTATCAGAGTCGAGATCATCCTCTTCCTCCTCCCCTTCTACCTAGTTTTTGGCAGCTCGCTCTGCTTTGGCTTTGTCCTCAGCTTCCTTCCTCCGTCTTTCAGCCAACTGCTCCATTTTTAATTTGGCATCTTCCTTCTTCTGCTTCGCGGAAGACTTACTAGACCCAGCTGATAAGTCTAAGGCCATGCTCCATTCTGCTAGCTAACTCTCTAGGACCATGGTGATTGCATCATCCGTCACCATGTATGGAAGATCATACCACTTTTGTGCCGGGTCCTTCCGCGCTCTGAGGGAAACGCAATGGAAGTTCACCTTGAACTTCACATATTCAGATAATTGCTCAAAGACAGTCAGTGAGAGTCGCGGCTTGCAATTAAGTGTGGCGTAGATGTTTGATTCCATGAGAATTCAGAATATCTTGTTGTCCTTGACCCTTTGGGGTTCTATCGTGGCCCAAAGTGAAGCGAACTCTGCTGGTTTTGGTAGCTTTGGTGCAATTGGAGGAAACTAACTATCCTCCAGTAAGTCCCACACAACCAGTGCAATTGACAGCAACATCCATGCATAGTGGAAGGTCTTGCACTTCTCTATAGTTCGTGAGGAACTCACTGCATAGGTAGTGCACCCAGTTAAATTGTACACCCTCTACGCACTGGGCTGCTAAAGAAAAAATTGGTGCTGGCACTTCATTTGCATGACAGTTCCTCATGGTTTTCCCTTCTAGGATCTGGGTGGCTACTTTAAGCATGGGGTCAATTATGATGGAGATGGAGTAGTCGCATGGCTTCTTAGTGATCTGGAAATGACTCGTGAGTGATCTTAGTTACTTAGTTAATGAATGAAGGTATTACAGACTCATGTGCTGGTGTGTGTCTATGTTATCTTAGGAAACGGATCAATCAGATTGCAAAATACACAGAAACTGGAAAATGGAAAATAGTAAGAGAAACACAATAAGCAAACACAAGAACACAACGAATTAAAAAGGAGTTCACCCAATCCTCCTAGGCTACATCTCCGGTCTAGCTTTCAGTGGTGGCCTTTCCTTATTGTGTCTTTAAAGCAGAGTTTTTATAAGGGAGAGCTCAATTTGAGTCTCCTGAAATAGATGATGCTTAGCAGGGTGGTTCTTGGATTCCCCCAA
>APFE030740623.1:211106-226014 GCA_000404065.3 Pinus taeda | reverse complement strand
ATTATTATTGTTAGGTTGGCTTGGTTATATTGTGACTCCTTAGACTCCTATATATAGAAAGGAGGTTTTGTCATTTGAATCATCAAGGAATCATTCATTTGTGTAATTTAAAGGAGGTTGCCCTCTCGAAGAGGCTGAATTCTATGGTGTTTATCTATCTTTTCTATCTTTTTGTGAGTTGGTTTCATAACAGACAAGGGATATTTTCTGGATGATTTCAAGAAAGAAAAGCCACCTACATTTGATGGAGAAATTAAGAAGTCACAAGATGTCAAAGCATGGTTTCTTGGAATGAATAAGTTCTTCACGTTGCATGATTACTTAGCGAACATGAAGGCCAGGATAATGACATTCAACCTTAAAGGTAAAAAAGGTATCTGGTGGGAAGATGTAATGAATTTCAGAGGTATCCATGAATAGGGTTTGACTTGGAGTGAGTTCGAGAGACTATTCAGGAAGAAGTATCTATCAGAGAGATACTATGACAATAGGGAAAGAGAGGTCAATGAGTTGAAGATAGGATATATGACTGATGAGGTGTACACTTGTAGATTCTTGGAGTTATTGAGGTATGTGCCTTACGTCAAGGAGGAGAAGGCCCAGATCCATCGATTCATCAGTGGGTTGCCAGTAGCATTCAAGGATGAGAATGATTTTGATGATCCTAGATCATTGGAGGAGGCCATCTGAAAGCTAAATAATTGTTTTGAACAATTAAAGTGCAAATATGAGACTAAGCCAGACTAGAAAGGTAATGCAAGGAATAAAGGAAAATGGGACAAGAATTAAGCAAGACCTCAATATACAAGTAACAAAGAGAACGTGACACTGCATAAGAAGTTCAATGCATCTGATAGAGGTCAGGGATTTCGATCTGAGGAGCAGAATGAGGGTGTAGGTTGGAAGCCTTTGTAGTGTTGGACTTGTGGAGGAGAGCATCACAAGAGAGATTGTCCACAACATCAGGGTGGTAGACCTCATATCTACAGTGCTGAGGAGGCATAGATAGTGGAGATGTTGGATAGAGTATTCCTCGGATCTATGTAGCATTGCAAAACAGGAAGGGAAATGACCAGCCATCTATTATTGATATGGATGGTAAGCCTTGTGATCAATTTGTTTTTATTTTGATTGACCCTAGATCTAATTATAGTTGTATTAACCCTAACCCGGTGAATAAGTGTGGTTTTAATAAAGAAGTTCATGTAAAATAATGGTTAGTGCAGTTGGCTATAGGTACAAAGAAGAGAGTTTGTCACTTAGTAAGAGCTTGTGTATTTGAGTTGAATGGTATGCCTACACAACACATTTGAATGTATTTCCATTTGTATCATATAGTATGTTGTTTGGCAAGGACTCATTGTATTTTCATAGGACCAAGATGGATTGTTATTAAAATTACAATGAGTGCGTGGATGACAATTGGGAACAAAGAGTCTTGCAGGGTAAGAAGAAGGAAACATCAGTTAGAATGATGACAATTATACAGGCGAAGCGTAGTCACAAGAAAAGGTGTGTGTTATTCGCAATGCATATTTCTAGTGACAAAGTTAAGCAAGTTGAGGATGTGGATATCTTGAGAAGGTACCCAATTTTATAACAGTTTCATGATGTGTTTCCAGCTGACATTTCAAAGTTACCGACTCATAGGAAAGTGGAATTTTCTATTGAGTTTGTACCAGGGGCAACACCAACATCAAAGGCACCTTACAAGATGAGCACACTAAAGTTGGTGGAGTTGAATGTGCAATTGAAGGAGATGCTTGAGAAGGGATAAATTAGGCCAAGTGTATCACCTTAGGGTGCACTAGTGTTTTTTGTGAAGAAGAAGGATGGTACTCTCAGGTTATGAATTTATTATAAGCAATTGAACAAAGTGACCATCGAGAACAGGTATCTGTGGCTGAGGATTGATGACTTGTTTGACCAATTTAAGGGAGAAAAATTGTTCTCAAAGATTGATATGAGATTAGGATACCATCAAGTACACATTAAAGAAGAGGACATCTATAAGACTGCTTTCTAGACTAGGTATGGGCATTATGAGTTTGTTGTAGTTCCATTTGGTTTGAGTAATGCTCTAGATACTTTTATGTGCTTGATGAATAGTGTGTTGTCTCCTTATATGGAAAATATTTTTATTATATTCATTGATGATATATTGGTATATTCTAAGAATGAGGAAGAACATGTCAAACATTTAACAACAGTATTGGGATTGTTGAGAAAGCATCAGTTGTATGATAAGCTCAATAAATGAAATTTATTTTAGACAGTGGTACATTCACTACAAAAAAAGGTAATTGGTGAGGGTCATGCCTATAATGGACCTTTAAGGTTATTCACCAATGTTTCATATGGTGACGGTCCTTAAAAAAACGTTGTTGTAAGTGCATATAGTGATGGTCCTTTAAGGTTTGTCACCAAAGCCATTTTCAATGAAACTTTTCATGAGGGTTGTTAAATACTCATCACTAGTTCTCTCTTTGGTGACATTTCTAGTCACGGTCTTTTGTTGCCCTCACCAAGTCTCTTTTTGGTTACTTTTGGTGACAGTCAAAAAATGTTCGTGATCATTTATCATTCCAATGAGCTTTGATGACGCTATTTCATTGTTGCTATATTTTTTGTCAAAAGATAATGATATAAGACCATTATTATGGAGCCTTTTTCATTATGTGTCTAAGGACATAGTGGTTAGGTTCAATCAATTTGTTAAGAAGTAATTAGTGTGTATCATTTCCCGCAAGTAATGAGAATACAATTTTTCTATGAGTCAACACATAATTCATCCTGACAGGTTTATTATCTAGCAAATTTCCTTTAAAATAAGTTCTACTAGTGTGTATAGGAACCATATTATTTAATACATAATCAAGCTTGATCAATTATATTAATGAGAGATATATAACACTCCTCAACGCAACTAGCACACCTCAACATGATTTGGCACACACTAACATTCATTGGCACCTCTCATGTCTTCGAACATCTTTGTACTTGGAACATCTTGCCATGACTAGGACACCCAAGCACATGTAGGCATGCCTTAGCACAACATAGCACTCCCCTAGCATGTGTTGGCATGCCCTTTAGTTCCTATAATTCCATAGAACACCTTGGCATGCATTTACATACATTAGAACTTGGCACACATTGGCACTTGGCATGTATTGGAACCAATTGTTAGTGTGCCTAACATTCCCCTTTTGAAAAAGGTAAAGTCCTAACTTATTAACCCTCTTATGTGTTCATTTCTTGCATTTTAGTTTGGTTATTCCTTTTGTTTCCTTGACACTCCTTGACAAATTTTGGAACACCCTGACACCCTACATATGCTGCCATGCCTTAACACTTGACATGTCTTGGCATTCCTTAGCACCTAGCATGTCCTGGCATGCAAGGCACTATTTGGCACATGTTAGGATACCCTGGATGTAACACCCTCCTCCCACATCTACCCAAGTAATCAACCAACTGGGGTAAACATGTGATGAGAGGCTAAAATGATTGGATTCAACCTCCTATGTGACCTTAAGGAAATGGAATTGATGGAAACACAACATACAAAAAATCCACATCAGCCACAAGACCCCTGAGAAGCATGCCAACAGTTCAGGAAGCTTGCCCTTAGGTCCCACTGAAGTTTTTGAACACTTGACCTCTGGATGCTCTCATGTTATGGGCATGCTAGTTTCCAGGGACCTTTGGACGTTCTCACATGCTTGTAAGCCAGCGTCCAAGGACCATTTTGTCCAGTTTTGTGCTAGCATCCCCAAGATTTGAGGCACTCTTTCAGGCTGAGAGCCAAGGTCACTTCCCAGAATGGAATGACATCTTCAAAGTAGTAAAATAATAGGGAAGCAATGATGCAAAATAAATTTGTTGAACAAGCCTTTAACTAGACCCCTACTAGCCATGCTAGTCATTTCTTCAAACATATCACAAACATGTAAACTACAAGTGCAAACAATAGATTTAAGCATAGGGATCTCGTACTTATATGTGAATCACTAAGATCCATTATTCCCTCATGTCATTTGTTGCATTATCATCTATTAGGTCATAGATACATTGCCCATTCATTTGCAAGTAAAAAAGCATGATGAGAGCCATACATAGATGTTTTCATAAAACGTATACATAACCAACATAGTAACAACAGAAATACCATAAATACATCAGCCATAGAAACTACATATAAACCAATAAATTTACACAGGAAAACCAAAGGGATGAGATTATCATTAATGAATGTAGAAACCAACCGAGGATGGGACTACCACATTCCACCCGACCATAGATTGGTTGAGCAAAATCTCTCTTTAGCCAATCACCCCCACGCCATATTCCAAGCATGAATGTGGGACTCATAACCAATCAAAAAGAACCAAACAATCATGGATGCTACCAGAGTTCTCCACCTACACTGTGAGGAATTTGAGTACCCCCTAGTCTCTCAGGCTTTACCGTAATCCACAGTTTGATTCAAGGATCACTAGGCCCTACACCGAGACCCACTCTCCATGTTTTACCGTACATCCCATCCCAATACTACTAGTCTTAGTGGAGGGAAATCCACCTCTTGGATTTACCATATATCCCTGCATTCACAGGAAAGGATTCCTAGGCCCACCAAGGCACACAATCTTGGATTTACCGCAACCCACAATCTAGTTTAGGGGTTACTAGGCCAGTGGCTTTACCATGATCAAAAGTCTCGTTCAGGGACCACTAGGCCATGTGTTTGTCATTTCGGAGATCCACCCCACTCAGCTTCGAATCCATCCAACAATCAAGATCAACTGAAGTATAAGAACCCATTTCATCAAGGCTATCAGGAAATGGAAAGGCTAGGTTGAAAAGCATTGTCAGACCTGGAAAAAACCATGCCATAATAACAAAAGAACCACATGCAATAGTATGCATGCCAAATCTAGCAAAGTCACACATGTAAATCAATACCTGCAAATAATCCTGTTATAGTTGCTTGATCCTGATTTTCCTTACTTAATCTTCACTTCCTCTTGCCTTTTTTTCCTTTCTTGATGCAATGCCCAAGTGATCCAAGAAAAATTGAAGTGTCTAAGAGTGAGAGAGAGAAATATATTAATGAGAGATCTCTAAAACTGAACTGACAAAAGGTTACTAATCGATCCTCAGAAGCCCTTTTATTAACGAGACCTTCAATTTCCTCCTCACTTGCAACATGTGACCTTTCACCTCCCTTTTCTCCTAATTTCCATTATTTTCATAAATAAATGTGCCAAAAATGCCATTTTGCCTTTCCAAATCCTTAGCCATTTCCTTTTCCAATTTCCTTAGCCATGATAAACCAAATGAACACCCCCTAGGATGTCTTTCCCAACATTCAACTTGGAATAAGTGTCCCATCAATCGTGGCTATTGTTTTTTAAGTTTTATTACTGGAATTTTCACTAGAACTATTACAGAACCTTCCCCCTTGGGGGACGCCATCCTCAGTGTTCAATCACACATATACCTCAGCAAAACCACTGGAAAGAAGACATACTGCTCATGGAGCTTTATAACATAGCTCAATGCAGTATTTACAATGATCACACTTATGAATTCCAACCCACATGACAACATAACAACATGATAACATAATAACATGAAAAGATGAAACCCATACCACTTATTGGAGCTTTCTAACATAGCTCATGGTAGTATTTACATCCATATACATATTTACATATACCAAAACATGTACCAAAATATATACCAAAGACATGTACCAAAACACCATACGAAAACAACTTTGCCTCAATCGATAAACAAGGAAGGATACATAGCCTAAATCTGATCTGCCATCTCCTGTGTAGCTTCATTGAACCCAAATTTCTTCCACTGCACTAACTTTCTCTATTGCTCAATTCTGGAGCATGAGCATGTTTTTCTAGAATATAAACTGAGGCTCCGAATGGAATTCTCCTTCTGGTTCCACCTGCAATACAGACCAGTCAATCACATGATCAACATCTTTAACATACTTCTTAAGTAATGACACATGGAAAAAATCATGGAATTTCCTTGTTGAAGGTAGTGCAAGTTGATAGGCTACTGGCACAATCCTCTCAACAATACTTAAGGGTCCACAAAACCATGGTTCTAGCTTGGCACATGATCCAATAAGCAAGGATCTCTTCTTTGGTTTTATGCACAAGTACACCTATTCCCCAACCTAGAATTCCTTGAAAAACTTGTTCCAATTTGCATAGATCTTCTGCCTCTCTTGTGCTATCTTTATATTATTCTTTATAACTTGCATCTCTTGTTCCATGTCCTCCAACATGTCTAGTCCAATCAACACCTTGTTAACTAGATCACTCCAACTGATGGGAATATTTCAACTCCTCCCATACAATGCCTCAAAAGGATTCATCCTCAATGACTCCTGATAAACATTGTTGTATGCAAGCTCAACCAAGGGAAGATACTCCTCCCACTTCCATTCTTGATGCATCACATACATCCTTAACATGTCCTCCAATATCCTGATGAACCTCTCTGTCTGTCCATCAATCTGTGGATGATAAGTTGTACTGAAGGCCAACTCTTTGCCTAAACATGCAAACAGCTCCTTCCAAATCTTGGAAGTGAACTTTACATCCATGTCTGACACAATCTTCTTTGGAACACCATGAAATTTGACCACATCTTTGATGAATACCTATTCTACATCGCTAGCTGAGAATGTAGGCTTCATTGGGATGAAGTGTGCAACCTTTATCAACCTGTCCACCACAACCATGATGGAATCATGTTGTCTCACTGTACTTGGCAACCCTATGATGAATTCCATGGAAATGACCCCCCATTTCCATTCTGGAATCGCAATTGGTTGTAGCAGTCCACCTAGCCTTCACAGACTGAAAATTGAAACACCTAGCCACAAACTCTTCTACATCCCTCTTCAGGTTTGGCCAATAATAAAATATCTTCACTGTTGTCAGTGTCTTCTGATAAAATAGGTGACCCGAATATGGTTTCGCATAAAACTCCCTCAAGGTCACCTTCTTGAGCTCACTGTTGTCTAGCACATATATCTTATCTCTAAATCTAGCAAGTCCATTTGTTGTAAGGCAATAATCAACATCCCATGCACCTACACCTATACCTATACCACTACCTGTACATGTACCTATTCCTATACTATCACTTGTACTGTACCAATACCTTGTTGCAACCTATGCATAATCTCCAGATATATGACATCCAACTGACCTTCCTACAATATTCTATCCTGTAAGTCTGTCCCATAGGATCTCATAGTTGTTAAGTGATTTACCTATATCGTCTTGCTAAGAGCATCTGCCACCATGTTCTCTTTTCCTTTGATGTACTTGATCTCAAAATCAAACTCATTGATCGTGGCCAACCATCTAGCCCTATTGGGATTTAGATTCGACTAATCAAACAAATACCTCAACCCAATATGATCACTCATCAGTACAAACCTCCTACGAAGAAGATAATAACTCCACATCTTCAATGCATGTATGATCATTGCTAACTCAAGATCATGCATCGGGTAGTTTTTCTTGTGCTCATTCATTTTTCATTACTCATAGCACACCACTTGTCTATCCTACATAAGGACCCCACCAAGCCCTCTCTTACAGCCATCTAGTGCATACTACAAACTCCCTATCCAGATTTGCAATATTTAACACTGAAGCATGTGTCAACAACTACTTAAGCTACTCAAAATTGGCCTCATACTCCATCCATTCATACTTCTTACCTTTCCTCTATAATGATGTGATACGATAAGAAATCTGTGAGAATTTCCTGATGAACCTCCTATAATAGCCTTCCAACCCCATGAAATACCTCACCTCTTCTACATTCCTATGAGCTACCCACTCCATGATGGCCCTTATCCTTTTTCGATCTACAACAATGCCCTCCTTAGAAACAACATGGCCCAAGTAGTGTACCTCAGTTTGAAAGAAGTTGCACTTGCTGAGCTTAGCATACAATTGATGCTCTCTCAAGAACCTCAACACTGCTACTAAATGCTTATCTTGCTCTTCCTCACTTTTAGAATATACCAATATATCATCAATGAACATAATAACAAACTTATCCAAGTACGAGCACAACACATTATTCATTAAGCACATAAATGTAGTTGGAGCATTAGTCAAACTTAATGGAACTACAACAAGCTCATAATTCCCATACCTGGTCCTGAAAGTTGTCTTGTAAATGTCCTCCTCTTTTATGTGTACCTAGTGGTATCCTGACCTCAAGTCGATCTTAGAGAACAATGTTTCTCCCTTCAGTTGATCAAACAAATCATCAATCCTCGGTAATGGATACTTGTTCTTGATGGTCACTTTGTTTAACTGCCTATAATCAATGCACAATTGGAGAGTACCATATTTATTCTTCAATAACAATATTGGTGTGCCCCAAGGTGATACACTTGGCCTAATGTATCCCTTGTCCAAAATTTCCTTTAAATGCAACTTCTACTCAACCAACTTTGGTGTGCTCATCCTGTAAGGTTCCTTTAATGTTGAAGCTTCCCCTAGAACTAACTCAATAGAAAATCCTACCTCCCTACGAGGTGGAAACTTTGAGATATCCCTAGGAAATACATCCTTGAACTATATTGGTTACCTTCTCAACACATATGTATCCTCAACTTCCTTACCCTTGTCACTAGAAATGTGCACTGGAAATAACATACGCTCTTTCTTGCAACTACGTTTTGACTACATAATTGTCACCATTCTAACTGATGTGGCTTTCTTCTTACCCTATAAGGCTCTTGGTTGTCCATTTCCATCAACACACTCAATATCTTTGTCCAAACAATCCACTTTATTCCTATGAAGATACAACCAATCCATGCCCAACAACATACTGTATCATCCCAATGGTAATACATTCAGATGTGATGCAATAGGCATACCATTCAAATCAATTGCACAAGCTCTTACCCAATGATGAACTCACTTCTTTGTACATGTAGCCAACTACATTAACCAAGATTCTGTATGCAATTCCTTACTCAAAACACACTTATCCACCAAGTTAGGACTAACATAGCTATAATTAGATGTAGGGTCAATCAAAATAGAAATAAATTGATCACAAATATTACAATCCATATCAATGATAGATGCCTAATGTTCTACCTGTCTATTGTCCACAACTACATAAATATGAGGAATACTCTAATACACATCTCCAACAATTTGTGCCTCTTGTGCACTGAATATCTTAGGCCTACCACCTTGATTATGTGGAAAATATCTCCTAAGGTGTCCCTCACCACATGTCCAAAACTCCAACCATCCAATACCATTACCTCTATGCTGCATTTTTTTATCCATGTCCCTGTATAGCTGCATTAAACTTCTTTTGAGGTGCCACATTTTCTTTCTCCTCTACATTTTGAGGCCTTGCTCTCTTAGGATGCCACTTACCTTTACCTTTGTCTTTTCCTTTCCATCCTTGTTGAGATAAATTCTTACACTTTGATTGTTCATAGAAATGATTCAATTTTCCAATAAGTTCCTCAAGTGACCAAGGCTCATCATACTCATTCCGATCTCTAAATGCTAATGGAAAACCATTGAAAAATTGTTGAACTTTAGCCTTCTCATCTGTAAGATACATTGCATACCTCAATAGCTAAAGAAACTTGGTCATGTACTCTTCATCTGTCACCGAGCCCATCTTTAGCTCAATAAATTCTTTGGCCTTACTATCATAGTACCTTTCTGACAAGTATTTCTTCCTGAAAATCCTCTTGAACTCATGCCAACTCAATTCATCCCTTCAGATGTCTCTGACCCACTTCGCCTCTTCCCACCAAATTTTTTCTTTACCTTTCAAGCTAAAGATATAAATTATGGCCTTAATGTATTCTGTGTACTTATGAAACTCAAGTAATTTGTTCATCCAAAGAAAACAAGCTTCTGCATCTCCCAACTTCTTCACATTTCCATCAAAAGTAGGTTGCTTTTCTTTCCTAAATTCATCTAGCAAGTATCCCCTATCTCTCCTCCTATAAGGATGATAATGATGACAATCAAGATTCATGTCAGAAACAAAACTAGAATAGTACATGTACTCATCACCCCTCCTATTCGGAGTTTCCAACAACCTCCCATCTCTCACCATGTCAGCTCTATCTGACATGTGTCTACCAGGAGACCTACTGCCATATGCCCCATTAGTTTTGTCCTCCTGTCCATGGCTGATCCAAAGTGGCCCTTGTTGCTGCAGTTCTGACAAACTTTGAATGAGTATTGCATTAACCTCTACTTGTTTCTCTTGTTCCTTTATGATCATGTCATTGTCTATCTTACAACTCCTTATCTATTCCTTCAAGCTTCTCAATGTCTCTACCAAATCAAAAGAGTGCCCACCATGCTGCTCATCCGATTCATAGGGATAGTCTTTGTAGTCTACCATATTTATAGACATCTGATCACTTTCCTGTAAGGCATACTATTTCAAATAAACCAAATCGTAATCAACCAGCATACCTTAGTATAATTTGGGGAGGATACCTCATCTGCAAGATCATCTAAATCAATGTGATACATGTATAACATAATCATAACAGCATATAGACATATACAAATAAGTGAATCAACACATCAACATCATTCTAGCTACAATCTAGTCATAAATGCATGACTATATCGACTACACATACCATGACATCATGCATGACAACAACAACCATTATGCCACTATACACATGGTCACATGCAAACATCAACATGCATAAGAAATGCATAATCAACAACACAAATGCATGAACGCATGTAATCAAGCATAAGTGAACAATACTTGTAACCAAACCTACAAGAGTGATACATGTAACCAAACATACAAGAATGTAACCAAGCACGCAAAATAATACATGTAAGTGACATATAACAAAATGTAACTAGCCATACACTCAGGACGATGCACTCCACAATGAAAACATCAACTTCCACATGATGACATCACTACAACCATGATCAACATCATGAAAATGAAACAAGCACATGGAATGCAAGTGTAAGAGACACACATGAAACTGACATGCACACATGACCAACACATAGCCCATCTAGTTTGAGGGGTGAACCATGTTCTCATATCACTTTGAAACACCCTCCTTCCACATCTACCCAAGTAACCAACCAACCAGGGTAAACATGTTATGAAAGGATACTATGATTGGATTCAACCTCCTATTTGACCTTAAGAAAATGGAATCGATAGAAACACAACATACAGAACTTCCACATCAGCTACAAGACCCCTGAGAACCATGCCAACACTTTAGTGGCTTGCCCCTAGGTCCCACTGAAGTTTTTGAACACTTGACCTCTGGACACTATTATGTTATGGGCATGCTAGCATCTAGGGACGTCTTGACACTCTCACATGCTTGCAAGCCAACACCCAAGAACCATTTTGTCCATTCTTTTCCAGCGTCCCCGAGATTTGAGCCTCTTTTTAGACCTCGAGCCCAATTCACTGCCCAAAATGGAATTCACTCTTCAAAGTAGTAAAATAACAGGGAAACAATGATACAAAAGCAATTAGTTGAATAAGATCTTAACTAGACCCTTACTTGAAATGACAAGGATTTTGTCAAACATATCAAAAACATGTAATCTACAGGTGTAAACAATAGATTTAAGCATATGGATATCGTACTAATCTGAGAAGAATTAAGAACCATTGTTCCCTCATGTCATTTGCTACATTATCATCTATTAGGTCATTGATACATTATCCATTCATTTACAAGTAAAAAAACATGATGAGAGCCATACATAGCTGATGTCATAAAACATATACATAACTAGCATAGTAACAATAGAAATACCATAAATACATCGGCCATAGAATCCACATATAAACCAGTACATTTACACATGAAAACTAAAGGGATTAATTTCTCATTAATGAATGTAGAAACCAACTAGGCATGGGACTACCACGTTCCACCCTACCATAGATTGGCTTAGCCAAATCTCTCTTTAGCCAATCAACCCCATGCCATATTCCAAGCATGAATGTGGGACTCATAACCAACCGAAAAGAACCAAACAAGCATGGATGCTACTAGATTTCTCCACCTACACCGTGAGGAATTTGAGTGTCTCCTAGTCTCTCAGGATTTACCGTAATCCATAGTCCAATATAGGGATCACTAGGCCCTACATAGAGACCCATTCTCTTGGATTTAGCATGCATCCCATCCTAGGACTACTAGGCCCAACAGAGAGAAATCCACCTCTTAGCTTTACCGTAAATCCTTCCATTCACTGGCAAGGATTCCTAGGCCCACTAAGGCACACAATATTTGCTTTACCACAACCCACAGTCTGGTTTAGGGGTTGCTAGGCCAGTGGATTTACTGTGATCCATAGTCTGGTTCAGGGACCCCTAGGCCATGTGTTTGTCATTTCGGAGATCCACCCCACTCAGCTTTGAATCTATCTGGAAATCTATCTCAACCGAAGTATGAGAACCCATCTCATTAAGGCAATGAAAATGGCAAGGCTAGGCTGAAAAACACTATCACACCTAGCAAAACCCATGCCATAATAGCAAAAGAACCACATGCAATACCATGCATGCCAAATCTAGAAAGGAAATCACACATGAAAATCAATACCTGCAAAGAATCCTATTGTAGCTACTTGACCGTACTTTTCCTTGGCTGATCTTTGCTTCCTCTTGCCTTCTTTTCCTTTCTTGATCCAATGCCCAAGTGCTCCAAGAAAACTCTAAGTTTCCAAGAGTGAGAGAGAGAGAGATAGAATAATGGAGAGCTCCAAAACTGAACTGACAAAAGGTTACTAACTGATCCTTAGAAGCATTTTTATTAATGAGATCTCTATTTTCTTCATTTTCCATTATTTTCCTTCAATTTACTCCTAACATGCAACCTATGACCTTTCACCTCCCTTTTCTCCCAATTTCCATTATTTTCATAAATAGATGTGCCAAAAATTCCATTTTTCCTTTCCAAAGCCTTAGTCATTTCCTTCGCCAATTTCCTTGGCCATGATAAACGAAATAAGTGTCCCATCAAACGTGATTATTATTTTTAAATTTCTATTACATGAAAATTTCACTAGGGATGTTACACTAGAGCTCCCTAGCACACTCTGACACTTCTTGACATGCCTTGCTATTCCCTATCATCCCTTACCACTACCTACCATACCTTGTCACTTCCTCCTTGGCACACCTAGCACTTGTTAACACTCCCTATCACACCCTCATATTCATTCATTTCCATGAATTTTAACCTAATTCTCCCTTGTATTTCCCTAATACTCCCTAACACTCCTTAGCATGTATTGGCACTCTCTGGCACACCTTAGCACTCTTTGACATGCCCTGCCACTCCTTAGCATGCATAACACTCCCTGACACACATTAGCACTTGGCACATGTTGGCACTTGGCAACTCTTAGCATGCCTAACATGTGTTGAGATGTCTTGGTATTCTTTGGCATGTGTTGGCATGGTTTAAGATTGAAGTTATTTGAAATCAATTATGAGAAGGTAGGATAGAAGTAACAAAGGAATATTTGGCACTTGGAATGCACTAACACTTGGCACATTGCACGTATTGCAACCTACACTACTAAAACAAAGGCCTTTAGGGGTGGTTAGGTTTGCAACAATCTTGTCAAAATTGCCTCTAAAAGTGTTTTTAGGTTTTTAGGAGTGGTTTTTGAAAACCCCCTCAAAAGTCATGAAAAAATGAACTTTTTCAGGGGGTTTTCTAACAACAACCTCTAAAAATGTTTCCTCATGACTTTTGGAGGGGATTTTAAATTATTCCCCCTAAATATATTTTTCATGGTGGTTTTTTGAAATTCCTCCTATAAAGTCATGAAAATTGAACTTGGTGGGGGAGTGGGGGTTTAAATGACTTCACCTAAATATATTTTCATGGGTGTTTTAACCCTCCACCCCCTCAAAAGTCATGAAAATTGAACCTTTTTTTTGTAGCAGGGGGTTTCTAACAACCACCTCTAAAAGTGTTTTCTCATGACATTTTTTTTGGAGGGGTGAAGGGTTAAATACATGTTTCATGGAATTTTTTTGACAACCCACCTAAAATTATTGAGAATTTAACTTTTGGCATGTGTTGGCATGGTTTGGCATGGTTTAAGATTGAAGTTATTTGAAATCAAGAAGGTATGAGAGAAGTAACATAGGAATATTTAGCACTTAGAATGCACTAACACTTGGCACATGGCACGTATTGCTTCCTACACTACTAAAACAAAGGCCTTTAGGGGTGGTTAGGTTTGCGACGATCTGTCAAAACTGCCTCTAAAAGTTTTTTTAGGGTTTTAAGGGTGGTTTTCGAAAATCCCCCCAAAATTCATGAAAAAATGAACTTTTTCAGGGGGTTTTCTAACAACAACCTCTAAAAGTGTTTTCTCATGACTTTTGGAGGGGACTTTAAATTATCCCCCCTAAATATATTCTTCATGGTGGTTTTTTGAAACCCCCCCTATCATGTCATGAAAATTGAACTTGGCGGCGGAGTGGGGATTTATATGACTTTGCCCAAATATATTTTCATGGGGGTTTTAACCCCCCACCCCCTCAAAAGTCATGAAAATTGAACTTTTTTTTGTAGTAGGGGGTTTCTAACAATGACCTCTAAAAGTGTTTTCTCATGACATTTTTTTTTTGGAGGGGTCAAGGGTTAGATACATGCTTCATGGAATTTTTTTGACAACACACCTAAATTTATTGAGAATTTAACTTTTGGAGGTGGTTTTTGAAACCGCCCCCAAAAAAGAAAAAAAGTCATGAGAATTGAACATTTAGAAGCGGTCTTTTAACAACTGCCTCTAAAAGAACAATTCTCATGACTTTT
>APFE030740623.1:147666-209440 GCA_000404065.3 Pinus taeda | reverse complement strand
AATTTTTCAATTCTCATGAATTTTGGGGGAGGGGGATATTGTAATGTATTTAATAGTGCAAGGGCACATAAGGATAGAATGGATGGGTAGAAGTGAGAGGTTTAAGAATGGTTTATTGAGATCTATAATCTTAGCATTAAAGAATGAGAAGGGGCCTTAGGACCTCAAAGCATAGGGGCTAGGGGACCTAGAGGGAAGGCAAAAAAGCAATTTATAAGGTAACCCAAATAGTTGTGATAAGGGGATTAAGGGCCCCATTAACACAAACCATAAGCCCTTAACCCAAAACCACTAAATTAACTATAGAAAAGATAGATCAACGACTTCAAAATTAGCCTCTTTGAGGGGGAAACCTCCTTTACATTACACAAATGAATAATTATTGGATGATACAAGTGACTAAACCTCCTTTCTATATATAGGAGTATAAAGGGTCATAATATAATCAAAGCAGACATACCAATAATAATATAAGGGCACAACAATAGAAATAGTGGGCTTATATGGGGCATACTAATAACAATATGGGGACAATAGGGTCACAATAATAACAATAAGGGCTACAATGACAATAGTAATGGGAGAATCACTACTATTATAGGGACCTAACATGCCCCTCTCCTTCAAAAAGGTGTTGTCCTCAATGCTTGAGTAGTTTTGGATGCTTCTATATAATATTCTCATCCTCCCATGTGGAATCTTTAGCGGGTAAGTTCTTCCACTTGATGAGATACTCTGAAATTGATTGATTTCATAGCTGTCGAGTTCTTGTTTCTGTGACTGCTTCAGGTTCCAATATAATTTTTCCTTCCTTGTCAAGTTCTGGAAATATTGTTTGAACAGGGAACTTGTCATATATAACCCTCTTTAAAGATGAAACATGGAAAAGTGGGTGCACTTGGGAAGCTGCAAGAAGCTCCAATTTGTATGCCATAGTACCAATCTTTTGCAACACCTTGTATGGACCATAATACATTGGTGATAATTTTTTATCCTTCTTAGCTTTCTTGAGGGACATTAATTTGTTTATATGTTTGTAGCCGTAAGAATACCCAGTCACCTACATCAAAACTTCTTTTGCTGCGATGTTGACTTCCTATTATTTCATTCTATTATGTGCCAAAGTGAGGTTATCCTTTAAGAGTTGGAGAACTTGTTGTTGATGCTCGATGCGATCTTCCACTGCTTGAACCTTAGAATTTTCTCTTAAATATGATGTGATGGATGGTGGATGGCATCCATAAAGTTCCATAAATGGGTTCATTTTTGCTGCAGTATGGAAGGAAGTGTTATACCACCATTCAGCCAGAGGCAACCATTTGACCCGTTGTGTCTGTTTATCAAAGACAAAGCAATGAATATATCCTTCCAAACATTTGTTTACTATCTCAGTTTTCCCATCAGATTGAGGATGATAAGATGAGCTATGAGCTAATTGAGTGTCAAGACAAGAAAATAATTTTGTCCAAAAATTTCCAGTGAAAATGAGATCTCTATCAGTTACAATAATCTTTGTGTTTCCATGTAGCTTTTGAATTGTTTCCATAAATGCAGTAGAAACCGTACTGGATTTAAATGGATGAGATAATGCACAAAAGTGTGCATACATGGTATGTCTATCAACTACCACCATGATGACACTCTTTCCTTTGAACTTGGGTAAAACTATGATAAAATCCATTGAAACCTCCTCCCAACATTGCCTTGGAATGGATAAAAGTTGTAATAGACCTGGGGTCTTAATTGTTTCAACTTTATTTTGTTGGAAAACTAAACATTCTGCCACAAACTTTTGAATATCCGATTTAAGGCCATCCCAAAAAAAATCCTTCTTAACTTTGTGGTAAGTTTTTAAAAATCCTGAGTGTCATCCTAAGGGAGAAGTGTGCAATTCCATAAGAATCTTTTGTTTGAGTTTGGAATTCTTAAATAGGTATAAGAAATCTTTGTACCATAACGAATCATTTTCCCAGCTAAATTTATCAGATGTATTGGGATCTTGTTGTAACTTTTGAATTAGTGCCCACACTTCTTTGTCATTCTTCCATTCATCCCTTTCTTCATTTATCCAATCTGGTTGTATAATAGAAATGGTGCAAGGCAATGCTTCCACATCCTCATCCTTTCTTGAGATTTCATCTGCCACAACATTTTGCTTCCCTTTTGTAGATGATATCAAAGTCATAACCCAACATCTTTGTGACCCATTTTTGCTGCTCTTCTAAAGATAATATTTGTTCTAAAAAGTATTTAAGACTATCATGATCCATTTTTACCTTGAAGTGTCTTCCCATTAGGTAGGGTCGCCATTTCTTAAGTGCATGTAGTATTGCCAACATTTCCTTCTCATAAATAGCTTTATGTAAATACTTTCCTTTGATTGGACGATTTTCAAAAGAAAAGGGTCTTTCTTCTTGCATTAAAACAACACCAATTCCATTTCCTGAGGTATCATATTCCATAATAAAGGTTTTTGTGAAGTCCGACATAGCTAAGATTGGTGCTTGGCACATTGTCTCTTTAAGATGTTCAAAGGCCTCTATTGCTTCTGGAGTCCATGAAAATGCATCTTTCTTCAATAATGATGTTAGATGTGTTGCTATTCTCCCATAATTCTTAACAAACTTGTGATAATACCCTGTCAACCCAAGAAATCCTCTTAAATGCTTTATGGATGTGGGGATTTTCCATTCTTTAATGGCTTTAATTTTGCTAGGGTCTACCTTAACACCTTCATGGGATACAATATGACCCAGATATTTCACCTCTTGTACTCCAAAGAAACATTTGGAGGTTTTTGCATATAATTGTTTCTCCTCCAATAGTTTGAGAACCCTATTAACATGTTGAACATGATCCTTCCTGTTGTAGATTAGTATATCATCAAAAAATACTAACACAAATTTTGTAAGGAAGGGTTTTAAAATGGAATTCATCAAACCTTGAAATGTAAAAGGTTCATTGGTAAGGACAAAAAGAGTGACCGAAAATTCATAATGACCCTCATGAGTTCTAAATGTTGTTTTCGGAATGTCTTCAGTCTTCATTCTAGTTTGATGATATCCTGAATGAAGATCCAATTTGGTGAAGTAAATTGATCCATGCAACTCATCCAATAATTCATCAATGCCAAGAATGGGAAATTTATCTTTAATAGTGAGTTTGTTGAGCTCCCTATAATTTGGACACATGCACCATGATCCATCCTTCTTGTGCACCAATACTACTGGAGCAGGGAAAGAACTTTTACTAGGTTGAATTATACCAGCCTCTAGCATTTCTGCAACCATATGTTCAGTTTCACTCTTTTGGGCATAGGGATATCTGTAAGGCTAAATGTTTGGAGGAACACTTCCTGGAATCAAATGAATAACATGACCATGATCACAAATAGGTGGGAGGCCTTTCAGAATCTCAAATACCTTGGAATGATTGTCCAAGACTTTTTTGAGATTTGGAGAAATAGATAATTTCGATGTGGGAACCTCTAAAAAACATAATTGTGAAATTATGCCTCATTGTTCTTTCTTTAGAATCTTTGTCATTCTGTTAGAGCTGATTACCTTTCCTAGTTTCCCTGCGATACCCCTTAATTCAACTTCCTTTCCTTCCGAACAAAATTTCATGAAAGGTTCTTGAAAATTAAAAGCTATTGTAGCCATTGGACTCCTAGTACAACATCAGTACCACCAATTGGAATGGAAAGAATTGGGCTATTCAATACATATTCTCCCATGGATAGCTTGATATTATGGCACTTTCTAGAGAAATTTACGGTTCCTCCACTTGCAACCATTACTTGACACTTTCGTCCTGGATATAGGAAGAAATTCAATTCCTCGGCTATCATACAGTGAATAAAATTTTGGGTACTTCCCGAATCAAGCAACACTATTACCTTTTTCTTCTTGATATTTCCTTCTATCTTGATAGTTTAAGGAGTGGTAATTAAAGCCAATGCATTACAAGATATGGCTGGATTCATTTCTTCTTTCTCTAGGGTTTTTTCCTGGTGTATATCCTCTTCTTTTGACGTTTCTTGTTCCTTTTCTTCTTCCTCTTCACAATCTATGTAAAATAATTTCTTCTTAGCAAACTTATGACCTTTAGTGTATTTACTATCACAATTGTAACAAAGCCATTTTCTTCTTTTTTCTTCCAATTGTTGGGCTGTTAGCCTTGTAGGTTGTGGAAGGCTAGGGGAAACAACACTTCCATATTTATAGTTGTGAGTGGTAGGTTTCCTGGTTGCCATAATTTTGCTTTCCATTTTTCTTGCCAACTTGAATGCCTTCTCCAATGAATCAAGTCCCCAAAGGTGAACCTAATGTTGGATATTATCCTTTAAATTCCCTATGAACACATCAATCCTATGCTCCTCTAGAATATATTTTACCCTTATATTCAATTTTTTGAAGTCCTCAATGTGCTCCATCATTGAACCCTTTTATTTTAGATTTATCAATTGGCTAAAAAAGGTGTTGTTTTTTGTATCCTCATAATGTGCTCTCATTTCTTCCGTAAAAATTGCCCAAGTGACAATTTGTTTACGAGAGAAAATCCATCTATACCATACAAACTAATTTGGTTCCAAATATAAAGTTGCAATGCATACCTTTTGTGTGTTTTGCACATTATGGATATCGAAATATTGCTCCATCTGTAGTATCCATGTTATGGGATCCTTGCCATCAAACTTCCTGATATCGATCTTTGGAACATGGTGGGTCTTCAATCCAATGTTAGAGTCTATGAAATCATGATTACCATTTATTTTGTTCTCATCATGAGTTTCCTTCACTACCCTTTCACCATCAGTAAACATTTCTTGTAGCAACTTTTTCAAATATGTCTTCAAATCTTCCATTTTTCCTTCCATCTTAGCTTCCACGTCATCCATCTTATCTTCCAAACCATCCATCTTATCTTCCACATCATTCATATTAGCTTCCATGCCTTTCTTTAAACCATCCATATTATCTTCCATGCCATCCATCTTTGCTTCCACGTCTTACTTTAAACCATCCATCTTAGCTTTTGTTACTTTTTGTGAGAGTGAATTTTGTTGCACTTAGTCTCGTAATTTTGATATATCATGTTGCATTTCTTCATGTTCTTCATGATCCATGCTAGAGATTTTAGGCTTCTTACTAGGTGTTTCCATTTTCTTTCTACGGGGCATCAATTAATGATAATTATGCTTCACTATGCCCTGTGAATTCATTCAAACTAATTTTTCAAACCAAACTTATGCAAAATTTTAAAAAAACTACACACATTTTTTCACTTTGTAGGAGCTCGATATTAAATCTAATGTATCTCTAAAATTTCAGATCTCCAAGGTCTAAAATTGAAAACTGTGGTAGCCCTATGAGTCCTCTTTCCAACGCCACCAATCTGATCGAAATTGGATTCTTCAAGAAAGGGTTATGCCTAATCTCCCGAGATGACCTTCTTATACACTTTTTTCAGTAGGGCGAACTTGTACGAAGTTCCACATATCATTGTTTCAACCTTCAGACCTGAAACCAATGCACAAAAACCTATAGTCCATCCTCTTTTTGTAACTTCTGAAGAAATTTCAATCTGATACTTAGAGAGAAATTTATGACGATTTTCTGAAGGTCACTTGTTTGGATGTAATTCAAGAGCCTGCAAAAACCCCATCTTCCTTAGATCATATCTATGAAAATATAGCGAGACAAAATATGAAATTCTGACCCGAGTATCATCAAGATTTCGAATCAAATGGGTTTCATTTTTAGCTTCTAAAACGTCGCAGAAAAAAGTTATAGTGAAAATTCCACGATGACCTGTTTGGAGCAGTGAAATCGTAGAATCCAAAGCTCTGATACTAAATGTTATGAACCAGCTCACAAAAAAATATAAAAGATAGATAAACAACTTCAAAATCATCCTCTTCAAGGGGGAACCTCCTTTACATTACAGAAATGAAAAATTCTTGGATGATACAAATGACTAAACCTCCTTTCTATATATAGGAGTCTAAGGGGTCACAATATAATCAAAGATGACATAACGATAATAAAATAAGGGCACAAAAATAACAATAGTGGGCTTCTATGGGGCACACTAATAACAATATGGGGACAATAGGGGCATAATAATAGAAATAAGGGCTACACTGACAAGAGTAATGGGAGAATCACTAGTATTATAGGGACTTAACATATTAGGGGCCCCATTAACACAAACTATAAGCCCTTAAGCCATAACCACTAAATTCCCTATCCCCTTAACCCCAAAGTCATAATCCCTTAACCCCTACACTCATAACTCATAACCCATTAACCCCTTGATCTCTTAAACTGTGAACCACTCACACCTTAACCCCTAACCCCTAACTTAGAATCCTTGAACTCCCTAATCCCTAACCCCTTATTCTCTTAAACCCTTAACCTTAACCCTTAACCCCTAACCCTTAAACTCCTAAACCCTTAACTACTAACCCCTTAACTTGATAACACCTAAATCCCATAACCCTTAAGCACTTAATCCCTAAATCCCATGGCCCCTAAGCCCTTAGTGCCTAACCCTTAACCCTTGAAGCCCTTAACCACTAAGTCATTAACCTCTAACCCCTAAACCCCCTAGACCTCAACCCCCTAACCCCTAAACCCCCTAATCCCAAACCCTTTACCTTTTACTCTTAACCCCTGACTCCCAAACCCTTTAACCCCTCAGCTCCTAGAACCCCTAATCCTTTCTCTCAAACAATAGATGGTCCACCACTAAATTTAGGGGCATTGGGACGAAATTTGGGATTTCATAACATTAGGACAAGTTGAATGGTATGACCAAAAATGTGGGTCGGGTATCTTATTGTGTATTAACTGGAGCAAGGGGAGGTCCAAGTATGGTTTTGTGAGATCTATAATCCTATCATTAGAGAATAAGAAGGCGAATTAAGACCTAATGTCATATGGGCTAAAGGGCCTAGAGGGAAGGAAATGAGAGAAATTGATAGGGGAAACCCTAATAATGGTGATAAGGGGATTAGGGGCCCCATTATCATAACTCATAAGCCCTTAATTCATAACCACTAAATGTCATATCCCCTTAAACCCCAAGATATAATCCCATAACTTATACACTCATAACTCATAACCCATTAAACCTTAAGCCACTAACCCCTAACCTAAAATTGATGAACCCCCTAAGACCTAATCCCTTATCCTCTTAATCCTTGACTCTTAACCCCTAACCCCCACTAGTATATATGGGCAGAAAATCTAAGGTCATGCTCTAATAGTTTAGTCATACTGTCGGATTTTACTTGCAAATATTTTTTGTATTTAAAAAAAATGGCCCTGAAATTTGTCAAATATCTAACAAACACAATTATCATCAGATATCTGATGAGATTTTACTTATATATCTGAAAACAATTTTTTTCATCAGATATGCAATGACAATTAAATGTTCATAAGATATCCATCATTTGACCATGTCAAATATCTATCTATTGGAATATTGAGGTTTAACAAAGTCAATATTTTTCTAGTTGGACAATGTCTCTCTAGTCAACAATCATTGAAAGTCCAACGAAATGGTTATTTTTTCGTCATAATACAAAAATATTTTATTTTATTAAGTGCATTAGGCCCTCACAAATTTCAAAATTACTTAAAAGAGAATTTCGATCTTTGGAGCTTGAACATGCCAAAAATTGATATTATTTCCAACCCATTTTTTTACAGTTGAACATCACACATCATTGAGTGCACCCATCATGCTTCCTATGGTATGGGACCTAGATATGAACACCTTGAGAAACATAAATGCATCTTGTGTACTATGGCTTAGTTGGACCAACATATAGCACAACAATTTTCATCTCAATTTGGCAATGATAGAACAGAAATCGAATGTTTCCCACTACTGACATTTGTCTTGGCATTCCCAGCAAATAAACAAAACATTCTCACATGTTATCCAAAGAATAGTGAGCAAAGGAGTTTCACTCGGAAATTCATTAATCATAGAAGTAACAAAGAAATTAGCTAAGAGTCTTCATATGAATCCAAGGTACATTGAGGTATGCAAGAGCAGTGTCCTTAACAATGTATTAACATTCATCAATTTCTGTAACTATATTATTATACTATATCTTATATCCAGTGCATACAGAAATTACGGCCAACAAGTTTCTCATGATCCATGAAGCTACCAATGGCCAGCCCTGAGGCATTAACATTCAGTTCATGCTTGTTATGGTGTATAACATAACCCAACATCTTATAGTTAACCTACACACGGAATCTAAGGTCATTATATGATTGAAAATATTGTTGATAAGGGTTAGGGTTTTATATAATTAAGAAACTTTGTCAAAACCCTAGAGGTGGATGTCCACATTAGATAAATGACCTGCCTTTCATCACTAACTTGCACCACCACTACAATGCATATACACATCCTAATGGAGTATGTATGACTGCCAATAAACCATCAAAACCTATATTAGAGCATTTGAAATTAGTTTGGTCTCTGTCTTAAGAAAACCCTAAGGCATCAATCCCAACTTTCAAAGTTATTTATAGTGCTGCCAAGGTTTCACATGGAATATGCATGTAAGTTTATGCATATGAAAAAAAAATTAGTTTACCCCATTCTCATAATCAAACCTTGAGAACTAGGTTAACAAAGTAACTATCCTAGTTACTAGTATAGTTAAGGTGGGGTTTGTTACAAATACATCCTAATAAAAAAAATCAATGTAGTTTACAATCCTCAAGAAGTTGTATAAGGTTAGAAAAATGGTACAAGAAAAATTCAAGAAAATTAAGGGCAAAATGACAAATAAAATAATCTACTTAAGCTTATATAAGAATTTGTATAAGGTTAGACAAATGGCACAAGAAAAAATTAAGCAAATTAAGGACAAAATGATAAGGTAAATAATCTACTTAAGCTTGTAATTTTTGACAAAGGAAAAATCTCAACACTTGCAATTATTTTCAAGGCCTCAATGTTGCACAAAGATTCAATTTTGCAGTTTGAAATGAACTCCATAAATTCAACCAAAGTTACAAATGAACTCAATCCAGAGTTAATAAAAATACTAAAACTCAACTTGAAAACTTGCCATCCCTTATTCCTCTTGAAGAAGAGTTATTAATATCACAATCAATGGTGAGGATAGTAATTTACCAAGTAATTTCTCTCAATCATTGATCAATTTCAATGTCACTACTCTTCCAAAATATAAAAGTGCTAAGTGTGTCTGCTAAATACTTGCATTGATTACTTCTATCCTTAAGCTTGATTTTGTAATCTGGATCAACCTAAATTGATTATGGGCACAAAAAATAATATCCTTCTCCTAATTATTCTCCATTGGGCATGACAAAGTTTGGTTCAATGTCTTTTATGTAACCCTTTGCAACCTTCACTCGGCCATTAAAATATGTAAGTAAATGTTGTTTTCCCTTCAATCTTGTATTTAAAGGTAGTAATTGTGGTTGACCCTAACAATAAACAAATTCTTGTGAGATTCCACAAAATAAGAAGATAATATTAAACAATAAAACAAACAAGCATAGAACTTACCTATGTTATTGATTCACCAATTAGGTCATGAATATGTTTCCCTGAAGTCATTGGAGTTTGTTTTGGTGAAGCCTGACTAGGACTCAGGAAACTTTACTAAAAAATAAATAGTTTGCATGAGATACCATGAAATCAGAAGATGAAGGGTTAAGCTACAAAAACAATGTTTCATTAATGATATATCCTAAAATAATACAATCATGATCATATTGGCATTTCACTTTTAAAATCGCAATCTTCAAAGATGGCATACATCAAAAATTAAATAGTCTACACATGTAATTCTTACATTGTTGGTCGGTTTTGGATCAACTTAGCCATTTTATTTTCCCACCTCCATGGAAGCTTTCCATTCCATTAATTTTTCAATAGTTGCTTTCAATATTCCAAGTTCCTTGTCTTTTTCTCTCAATTTCTCTTACATATTATGCAATTGCTTCTTGTAAGAATGCTCTTTTCCGAACAACTCAATTGGAGTGACTCCAAATCCAACCCCATGTACGTGACCCTCCTCTCAAGCCCCAAAGATATTGCAATGGAATATTCCTTTGTTGTATATGTAGGAGACACTAAATCATTTTGTACCGTTTCAATTTGTATTGATTCATTTTGTTGCTTTCAAATATTTTATAGTAGGGAAATTGGGTATTGGGGAATCGAGAGTGATGTGTGTGGGTGGGTGGGGTGGGGGCGAGGATGTGTGGGGCAAGGGAGGGTCCATATGACCTTCCACCTTCTTGTGGTTAGCCTTGTTTAGTAGAGAATATATTACTTTTGAAATTAAGAGAAGCTCATTTAGGTTTATACCATCTTTTCTAATTTTAACTTTGGTTCGTCTAACAATTTTCAAGGTTAGCTATTTATCAATTAGTAGAAATTATGATTTAATTTTACCCTACATAGAGTGACTCGTGAATGGGGCCAACGTTGAAATATTTTCAATTTGTTCATTTATGCACTAAAATTGAACATGGTTATAGTAGATGCATGACAATATGGGCAGGTTTTGAGACTCAATTACGACTCTCAAAAAATTGATTAGTCGTGTTGTTCATGGAAGCCTTAAATGATCCACTTTATGGTTGGATAAAGGCTTACATACTACCTACCTTATAGGATGTTATTCCCAAGAATAATCCTACACCAAAATTGAACACCCCTCCAAATATCTTAGTTAAGAAAATTCCCCAAGGAGAATGATCACATAAGGGAGAATTAGATGAGGAGTTAAGGAATGACTTAAGGAAGAAAAAAATATGCTTTAGTTGCAAAGATCCTTGGGAATGAGGCCATTGATGTTTTAGAAAAGTGAAGATTCATCTTATAGAAGGTTAGAATAATAGGAATTAAGAGGAGGAAGAGGAAGAACATGGTCAGAAAGGGGAGCCTATATAGATTCTGAGTCGCCTCAGAAAGAAGGGACAAGCATAATTATCACTACATTCATAGGGTATACACATGTTCACTATTTTTTGGATCATTCACTAGTGTGGGATAAAATTAATCGTAAATAAGACCAAACCCCTCAAATAAAAACTTGGCCTCGATTAAGTTGACAAAGGGGTTTATCCATTATAAATTTGATAGATTCTTTATAAAAGTTTTTAAAATAAATTGGCTATATAATGTAAAATAATATCATGATTTAAGTTTGTGTATTAGGCAAAAGTTTTTAAAATTTTGTTAATTGTAATTCATTTTTGAATTGATAAGAACAAAAACTTATAAAGAATTTATTACTAAGTAAAATGAATCCATGGTTGAGCTTTGACAATCTTGTTACGTTTGAACTACAATGACTTGGCTCAATTTAGCTTGCAATGGAATTTGTTGGTGTTTTAATCACTATCATTTGATGAATTTTCAACACTTGTAACTATGATAAAATGAGACTAGATTATGAATAAGAAACTTGTGGCTGAGTTTCACTATCTTTGTTGACAATTAAACTTGAGATTAATACCCTATAAGAAAAAACATGTATCTCTCAAGCCCTACCAATAACACTGTTAACACTACCAACAGCATCATTAACATCACCAACTTGGGTATTCGAACTTCAAATATATTTGACAACAAATACTACGTCAATCTCCTTAATAGTCAAACCCTCTTTATGTCTAACTATAATCTCTACATTGACACTCGAACCCACCAACATATTCTTTCAACAATTTGTACTTCGCCTCCTCAAAATGAGTCAGTTGCATGTCCTCATAGGAAACAAGGGAGATATCTATAACAATTATTGGTCTTCAATTCCTTCAACATACTCTATCTTGGATCTAGAGGCATCTCAAGAATTATCATCCTACACTTTGTTGAATTAGGGTGATTAGTAAGTCACACGCCCTCTATATACATATACAAACAAATCTAATGGAAGTGGACTTAATTTATATTAAACTAAGAAAATTCCAATAAATATCACTCATTTCAATTTAAGTAAAGTATTTTCCTTCTAAAAACTCATTGATCATCATGGTACCTTTCTAAGAAGCACACAATAAAGTTTTAGTGTTACTTTTGAATAACCCATGAATTCATCATTATTAGAGAAGTAGAAGGTTTCATCTCCAAATTTCGCTTGGATCCAACATCAATTCTAGCAAAAATATTTGCTACGACATTTGGTTATCATTTTCTCTTAGGTTTTTTAAAGCAATCCTCATTGAGTGACACCATATCACACTCATTTGGGTTGTAGTTCCCTACTACAAGAACACCATTTTTGGAGATAGTAAAGCTCATGGTTGTGTTACTACAACATCTCGTTGCCTGTCACTAGACATCAATTAAAATGTTGTTGATCTAAATCTAGGAAGGAAAAACAAGGTCTTGATGACAGTCTATTAGCATAATCAAAACTGAGGTAGATGCTTGTACAAGGTGGCGAAAGACCCCAAATTTGGAGTGCGATCAAGAATATTGGAAAACTACCTAGAAAACATGAAATACCACACCTTGATCCATAAGTTCATAAGAATGTGGCCTACCAAAAGGGCTTTTATCAATTGGATTAAAAAGAAAAGGCAACCAAAGTGCTAGATTGACTTGGAGTTGGTGGCTCAGCAGTTTTTAACAATAATTTTCCAAAACTTGGAGGATAAAACCATGATTTTTTAGAACATGCCTTATTTCTCCAACTATGTATGCATATACATGTGGTTTTGGAAGGAGATATATATCCACTAAAATAGAAATTCCTGGGAACCCCTACATTGGTGTGGATTTTCTCACTTTCCAAGGAATTCTGGAATGAAGTCTTGGAAGGGGTTGAGAACACAACAAGTACCTTTATCAAAGTTTCAGAGGAAAATAAAATATGCAAATACAATTTGTATGTGTGCATTTGTGAGTATATGAACATTTTGGGACCTCTGTTGCTCTTCATAAACATCTATTACCATGATGAAATACACCAACAATCTCCAGACTATGTGCATGTTCCATTCCACTATTGTAGATGCCATGAATATGGCCACTTATTTCAATATTTCCCTCTTGTTCAAAAGGAAATTTCCTAGGAACAATAGTTGAAAAATTATGTAGAGGTACTTGAAAGAGTAACACCTTTCAAAAGAAATTTGTGCATGTAGGAGGCCCCTCTTCTTAAAGAAAACCAATAATAATAATAAAAATACACTACTTTAGATGAGGACGTGGAAATGTTATATAAATAAATACAAGAAATGAACTCTATGGATCCAAATACATATCTAATCTCTATCAAAAGAAAAGCACCAAAATGCAGACAACCTATAAAGAAAGAAAGAATTCTAGGAGATACACATGATAATGCAAAAGAAATGGATGTGGAGTAATTAATCATGACAAGCATGGTAGAAGAGCTAAAGGGAAAATATTCACAAATAGTCACAAAAAAATGGTGTAGATGTGGATAGCTCAACACAAGAAATGAACTCGTGGATCCAGATATAGATCAAAGCAATATCAAAATAAAGGCACCAGAAACCATCCAAGACTAGCCACAAGAATACAACCTAAAAGCAAAAAAATAACTCTAGGAGATACCTAGGATGATGTCGAAGAAATGGATGTGGAGGAAGTAACCCTGGCAAGCATGGTAGAAGAGCTAAAAATAAATATTTGTAAACAATCATGAAACAAACAGTGTAGATGCTATATCAACCCTACTTGAGCCTCCATAATCACAAAGGGATGGCCTCTCAAATGTAAGGTTCATCAAGCTATGGAATCCAAACTTGTAGCTTCAAAGAACCCTCAAAGCACCATAAGGATCGAAAAAATAAGAGGAAAAAAACAACAAAAACCTCATACAAGAAGTGAGCGAGATGTTAGTCAATTCAAGTAAGGTGACACTCATGACAGATGTATTACTCCATTCCCCATCATTCTAAATGAAATTAATCACATGAAACATTTAGGGCTTGAACTAAAAAGGTAAGTTGAGGCTCCCAAAAGGTGAAAAACATAAGGAAATCCCTACAGTACTCATACTACAAGAAACAAAAATCTCTAGTGAGCGTCTAAGTGAAATCTTAGAGAAATGTTGGAAAGGTAGTGCTTTAGTGGCATTGGATGCAAAAGGAAAATAATGAATGCTATCTATTGTATGTAATCTTGTGAAATGTACCATCACCAATCTGACATAAGGCCCACAAATTCTTTCAGGTCATTTTCAATTCATAGGTTTTTATTCAATAGGTAGAATTACAATTGTTTGTGGTCTAAGTCTATTGAATGATAAATGAAAGTTTCTTCAAGATATTCACTCCCTCTCTTCAAAAGACCAATGGATAATATGGGGTAACTTCAACATCATTAAAATGTTGGAAGAAAAAAAAGGTGGCTTGCAATAAATGGACTCTAATGCGTAGCTCTTCCTTAACCTCATGCAAGACCTGCAAGTCACAGTTGCAGGTACTATACATGGGATATCTACTTGGAATAATAGAAAAGGTGGACACACTCAAATCACTTCCAGAGCTGCCAGATTTTTGGTCTCGAAAGCTCCTTGGGAAAATGTGGTCTTTTGGAGTCTTAAACACTTCCCTATTTTAGATGAGATCATTGGCAAATAATATTGGAAGTAGATATCAAAACAAGCCCCAAAACTAGACCCTTTCACTTCAAAAGATTTTTTCTTAGGGATCCTGCCTTCTTGTAAAATCCCAATAATGGTGGTAGGAAGCCACTTCTCCAATGGGCTCAATCAAACACCAATTCCAGTAGAAACTCAAGTTCTTATGGTAAAAAAAAAATGGAATATAGAAGATTTTTGAAACATCCACCAAATCAAATAGGAGTTAAAGGATCAAATGGAATAAGTTTAGCAATGCATTATTCTTGAAGGTCGATCTAAAAAATTAGTTGTGGAAGAAAGTGAGATTCTCACTTAGTTAGAATATGGCTACATTTAGGAAGAATTTCTTTGGTGCCAAAAATATCACACAAGATGGCTTAAGGAGGGGGAAAATCCATATTTTTCTACAAATCCATCATCAAACACCACCATCACAAAAAAAAAAATCTCGCTTCAGAATACTACATGATATAAGATTATAAACCACACATAGTTGGAAGGATAATTAGTTGGTTGAATTATATTTAATAAATCAATTAGTTTAAAGTTTCTATAATATAAATACTATTTGGTTAATTGGCCAAGGTTACCAGTGATATTTACTATGAAAAAATGAAGGTCCAACAAGTATGGCCCCTATGTACGACATAACAAATGTCTCAACTAATGGGAAGTTGGGAAAGTGTATGTAAAGAATACTTGCATTTTTTTAATAATCAATTCAATGGTCTCAAAAATACCTCTCCTTACATTGATATCAACTAATATCATTGCAATTGACCTTTATCTTTCATATATAAAGATATCATCCACGAGAATACGTTTTCCTAGGTTGTTTTCAATTGTGCATAAATCTTAAGTTGTCCAGGGTTCCATGGGGAGTTCAAGAAGTTTTATCCATACTGGGGTGTTTTACATGGTCCCATCCCTAACATAAAAAGGGAGTGGTGCGGTCTTATAGACAAATAAGATCTATCCACAAACCAAAATTCATTTTATATAGAAATTGTGTTTTCTTTCTTGATAAAGACAAAACCAATGCATCCCTATTACTACTATGTGAGTTTCTAGTATATAGCCTAAACTTGAACTCTGAATCTACTTTATCTATCTAACGAAGTAGTCCATCCCTACCCTCTTTCCAGTAAAATTCCATGCCAAAGTTCATCATGAAAGGTCAAGGATTTTGTTGAGTGCAATATATTACCCCACAACTAAGAACACATCTTTCCTCAACTTCTAATGACCTTACATTATTTCTATTTCCAAATAACCAAAAACCTTCCTCGGAGGCCAAGAAAACCACATGTTCCTTATACACTCCTTCAAACCACCTTCTTCCAATAGGCATAGAGGGTTCAAGCACACAGGAAGGTGTTTGTTTTTCTAAACATTAACTCTCAAATTGGTGGAATTGGTTAGAGACAATACACCCATAGCCATGACCTACTTAGAAGGGCCCTTATAATTGTCCAAAACATGTCCATATTAAGCACTTGTACCACTAATATTATCATTACACATGCCATTTGAACAACTCAAAAAGTCCTTATCTTAACATTGTCTAAAATATGTGAAAATGTGCTTAATTATCAAAAATATCATATTATTACATTCATTAGGGGAATTTTGAGGTCTAAAATGGGCCTCCTATGAAAAATGTACAACCAAAATAAACTTTATAAGAACCAATATGATTCAAGATGATGATGTCAACCATGGGGGATGATTCACCATTTTTGGAGTAAAAAGTAAAAAGATTAAAAAATAATAGAATAATAAAACTATTTTTTCAATTTGTATTTTCAACTTATCTCCCAAAGGTTTTACTCAAATTTCGAGCAGGAGTACTTTTGGATGCAAAATTTGATTCCTCATCCAAGGAGTACCCATGTTGCATACTTTTGATGGACCTTGCTACAAGAAAAATGAGAAATACAAGAAAAAACGTGATTGTAATCACGTTTTTTCATGCATTTCTCATTTTTATTGTAGCGGGGTCTATCAAAAGTATGCAACATGGGCACTCATTGGGTGAGGAATAAAATTTTGCATCCAACGAGTGTTTCCACTCGAAATTTGAGTAAACCCATATGGAGATAAGTTAAAAATATGAGTTGAAAAAATAGTTTTTTCCTTTTTCCCTCTAAAATTTGATGATGGAATCTAATATTATTTTATTATTTCCACTATTATTTTATAATTTCCTTAGGAGGCCCATTTTATACCTCAAAACTCCCCTAATGATCCATAGACCCTTTTCCATTGATATTCTATTACTTACTCACAAATCAATTAAAAATCTTATGCTATATTTACACATAATATCTTTATCATTTCCTTTGGTGTTTGGCATTTCTTCCCATGTAAAGGGGATATGCTAGTTGTTCTTATAAAGTGAGAAGGAAGAAAAAAAGAAAATAATAATTTTCAAGTAAGAGGGAAAAAAGAAGAAAATAATAATTTTAATAATAAAGAAATGTCAAAAATGAAAGGAAGTTATAAAAAAGGAAATGAAGGTTCTTTCATTTTGGTCATTTGCATCTTTGAAGGGGAGAAATCTAAGAGAGTTTGGAATCCTATGAGGCTAGGGTTTTAAGAAAACCCTCATTGAGAAAACTAGTTTTGGGGGTGAGAAACCCACCCTAGGTAGATTGGAGCAAGATCATACACATTTTCCATTGACTGCATTAGCTAGATTGGAGCAAGATCATACATGTTTTCCATTGACTGCATTTTCGTGGAAGAGAAATTTGACATTGATGTAGATTGGGGAGATTTGGAACTCGGTAAGGTGCTAATCTCTTGAATTCTTCTACAAATAATTGTGCCATGAGATAAATTTGTAATTACATGTTTGAAAAGTGAAGTTCCAGACATTTTAGGGTGCACTTCTCTTTCTATTGGTGTCTGAAATTCCCTATGGTAAAATAAGGGCTAAAATTCATTGTGGAAAGGGATATTGGAGGCAAAATTGAGGGTGTTTAGTCCCTAATAATTGCTTAATGAAATCCTAAGAAAAATAATTAAGTGTGGGCTGGTTCTCATTGCCTTAGAGGGCGTAATTCTCTGAGAAATCTCTAGAATTCATTGAAAAGGTTTTACAAGGGTAAAATCCCATCCATAATGGTGCCCAAGTTCATTAAAAGAGGCACATTGTCTTGGATGTATTAATTGTTGTTGCTAAGAATAAATTGTGGGTGGAGTTTACCCTTTAGGAATCATGTATTAGTCAAGTTTTAGAGGGTGAATATCTATGTGTTATTTACTGAGTGTTAACAGGGTGTATACCTTCTATATGGGTTGAGTTGTTATGGCAAGAGGGCACACTTACAGGCCGTAGTTGTCCCTAATTAATAATAGCGAGTTAGAGGGGTTTCCTTAGCATAAAAAGGGGAAAATTTTCAAGAAGAGATAGGGTTGCACCAATTGGTATCATAACTGGTATCAATAATATTTCATGAGATGAGGGCTAAAGCATATTTTGGAGGGTCATGGAAGTATGAAATAGAGTGGAAATCAACCCATACTTCTCACTATTTGCAAATAGAACTAAGGCACTTGTTGTGGGAGGGACATACTTGTGTTTTAGAGCAAGAAAGTGGTAGAGGATAGAGGAACATGGCTTTAGTTTAAGTTTTGGGTTTGATTTGGACCAATAACAGTCATCTACAATAGCCCATATTTCCATATCTATATAAACAAAAAGAAGACAACTTGTAATGCATTGGTTTATGACAAAGACATGGTCATTATCTTGGCACAAATGGTTGTTGTGTTATTGCATTATTGTTGGAGTTTATTTATCTTTTATTTGTTAAATTTTTAAGATTTGTCTACCTCTACTTTCTTCAGCTTTGAAGGGGAATTCTATGAACAAACGTGTGGATTTTCCATGGGCTCCCCCCTTTCCCTTGTTGTAGCTAATCTATTCATGGAGAAATTTGAATCCAAATCTTTGTCCTTAGCTAAATTCAAACCAGATCTTTAGAAGATATTTGTGGATGACACCCACTTCATCTGGCCTCATGGTCGAGGCAAGTTAGATATCTTTCTCTAACATCTTAATAATCAGTATATCTCCTTAAATTTTACTATGGAATGTGAAATCAATGGGAGCCTTCCCTTTCTTAACGTCCTTATTTCAAAGAAGGATGATGGATCATTCTCACACCAGGTCTTTTGGAAGAAAACTCACACGGAGCAATATCTTCATGTTAAGTCCCATCATTTCCCTGCTCAAAAGATGGGTTTTCTCAACACTTTAGCCACTCATGCATTTAGAGTTTTTACTAAAATTCACCTTGAAGATGAGAAAACCCATCTCCTTAAGGTTTTCAAAAATAATGGTTATAATAAGCTCCGATGTATTAGGGTTTTCCTTAAAGCTGGTAGGGGTTCCAAGATTAAAAAAGAATCCAATGATTGGTTTTTTATGGTGTGCCTTCCTTTTATCCAAGGGATAATTGAAAAGATTGCAAGGATCCTAAGAAAGCACAAGGTTCCCTCTACTTTTAGGCCCCTTAACACCATTCAAAGTTATCTAAGATCTGTAAAAGACCCAGTGGACCCTAATAATATGAAATGTGTTTATGTAATCCCTTGTTCATGCAGGACACCCTATGTTAGTGAAACTGGTCACTTAATAAATCAAAGGATTGAAGAACATGCGACAGACATCAAACATGGGAGGACCCACTCCTCGGCATTAGAAAAACATGCGGAAAAGATAAAATACCACATTAACATTTAAGATGCTTGGGTCATTGCTAGAATAGATCATTTCCATCACCATAAGTTTATGGAGGCTATAGAGATTGAAAGGAGACCAAACAATCTGAATAGAGATGATGGATGGAAAATTAGCAGTTGTTGGATCCCTGCCATTTCCTCTTAAGTTTTTATTTATTTATTATTATTATTATTATTATTATTTATTTTTCCTCCTCCTAATTTCTTGATTTTTAATTTTATTATTTATTTGTATTTTTTTACTATTGATAGACGATTAATAAATAGGTTCTTTAAGTATGGGGGTTTACACAGTGCATTATATTAGATATCATTTTGGGATTCAACTGCGTTAAGTAAGTGATTCGCATATGACCATTTCCATGAGAGGTAGTCGTAACTAACTAATTTCTCATGATTTTTGAATAGTTCACTTCATTTCATCGAGTGATGCTCACAGTGGTGAAGAAGTGGGATTGAAACTAGTGAAATGAATCACATAACATCAATCATCACTTCCGGGGCTTTCACCCAGTAACCAGGACTTCCAAGGAGGTCACCCATCCCAGATTGCCTCTGGCTCAAGCGTGCTTAACTATGGAGTTTTCCCCACAATTAAGCCCACTTAGCTTGCTACCCCATTTGGAAAACCTTAGCAAGTATTATGCCTCATGAACCATTCAAGTAGAGATCCCTTCACTCTTTTTTGAATTTAAGTATGGGGGTTTACATAGTGCATTATATAAGATATCATTTTGGGATTCAACTGTGCTAAGTAAGTCATTCATGTATGACCATTTCCATGAGAGGTAGTCGTAACTAACTAATTTCTCATGATTTTTGAATAGTTCACTTAGCACTCATTACATCGGGTGATGCTCACAAGGGTGAAGAAGTGGGATTGAAACTAGTGAATTGAATCACATAGCATCAATCATCACTTCGGGGGCTTTCACCCAGTATCCAGGACTTCCCAAGAGGTCACCCATCCCAAATTGCATCTAGCTCAAGTGTGCTTAACTATGGAGTTTTCCCCACAATCTAGCCCACTTAGCTTGCTACCCCATTTGCAAAAAATTAGCAAGTATTGTGCCTCATGAACCATTCAAGTATAGATCCCTTCACTCTTTTTTGAATTTAAGTATGGGATCTCTACTTTAATGGTTCATGAGGCACAATACTTGCTAAGGTTTTGCAAATGGGGTAGCAAGCTAAGTGGGCTTGATTGTGGGTAAAACTCCATAGTTAAGCGTGCTTGAGCCAGAGGCAATCTGGGATGGGTGACCTCTTGGGAAGTCCTGGTTACCGAGTGAAAGCCCCGGAAGTGATGATTGATGCTATGTGATTCATTTCACTAGTTTCAATCCCACTTCTTCACCCCTGTGAGCATCACCCAATGCAATGAGTGCTAAGTGAACTATTCAAAAATCATGAGAAATTAGTCAGTTACGACTACCTCTCATGGAAATGGTCATACGTGAATGACTTACTTAACAAAGTTGAATCCCAAAATGATATCTAATATAATGCACTGCATAAACCCCCATACTTAAATTCAAAAAAGAGTGAAGGGATCTATACTTGAATGGTTCATGAGGCACAATACTTGCTAAGGTTTTGCAAATGGGGTAGCAAGCTAAGTGGGCTTGCTTGTGGGGAAAACTCCACAATTAAGTGCGCTTGAGCCAAAGGCAATTTCGGATGGGTGACCTCCTGGGAAGTCCTGGTTAGTGGGTGAAAGCCCCAGAAGTGATGATTGACACTATGTGATTCATTTCACTAGTTTCAATCCCACTTCTTCACCCCTATGAGCATCACCTGATGTAGTGAGTGCTAAGTGAACTATTAAAAAATCACGAGAAATTAGTTAGTTATGACTACCTCTCATGGAAATGGTCATACGTGAATGACTTACTTAACACAGTTGAATCCCAAAATGATATCTAATATAATGCACTGCGTAAACCCCCATACTTAAATTCAAAAAAGAGCGAAGGGATCTATACTTGAATGGTTCATGAGGAACAATACTTGCTAAGGTTTTTCAAATGGGGTAGCAAGCTAAGTGGGCTTGATTGTGGGGAAAACTCCACAGTTAAGCGTGCTTGAGCCAGAGGCAATCTGGGATGGGTAACCTCCTGGGAAGTCCTGGTTACCAGTGAAAGCCCCGAAAGTGATGATTGACGCTATGTGATTCATTTCACTAGTTTCAATCCCACTTCTTCACCCCTGTGAGCATCACCCGATGCAATGAGTGCTAAGTGAACTATTCAAAAATCATGAGAAATTAGTTAGTTACGACTACCTCTCAAGGAAATGGTCATACGTGAATGACTTACGTAATGCAGTTGAATCCAAAAATGATATCTAAAATAGGTTCTTTATTAATATTTCTTTTTAATTCAAAATATATTTATTAAAACTAATAAATAGGTTTATTTAAATCTTATAATCTTATTAAAAATATTAATTGTTTTAACTGATTGTTTGATACCATTTAATCCATATTTATCCCAAAATAGTTTTAGTAACTCATTCATTTAAAAGAAATCAAAATATAATTAGTAAACAAATCATCTTTAGTCATTTAATAAGCATTCATATATATTTTTCATAATGTGAATTATAAGATGATAATGCATATCAAAATAAATAAATATACTTAACCATTAAGTTATACTAACTAATTATTTAATCCTTAAACTTTAATTTTACCTAAATGTATCCCATAAAAAAAGTTTTCACATATTGAATTGAATCAAAATTATTAAATCTAAAAAAATTAACTAATTAAAAGAAATTAAATACTATAATTTCATATATGAAATTGAAAATAGGAAAAATTGTTAATAATTACATATAAAATTGAATCAAAATTATTAAATCTTTAAAAAAAAAAAAAAAAAACTAATTAAAAGAAATTAAATACTATAAATTCATATCCTAAATAAATTTAAAACATTTAGTCTCAATTACATTGAAAAGAGAATAATTTTTTTTTAATTAGCAAGGGATATATTGAGTTACATATAAAATTAAATCAAATTTATTAATTCTAACAAATTAACTAACTAATTATTAAACTTCCCCAACCATTGATAGGAAGATAATGCATATAAATTTAAATTAATATACATGGGAAACATGTTAATCAATTAAATTCAACTAACTAATTATTTAATCAATAAACCTTAATCCCATAACAAAAGTTTTCACATATAATTTATTTAGTTTGAATTTGCTTTTTTTTAAATAATTATTAATGGATATACATATGAAATTTAATCAAAATAATTAAATCTAACAAACTTATAATTAATTAATTAGCAAAGTGCCCCTACCCTTGATCTAGTCAAATTCAGTTGTAGTCCAATCAACTGTAGTTGTTTCTTGTGGTCCAATTTAGGTGCTTCTTTCTAACCATTTGAATGAGGGGTCTCTCTATTTAATATGTTGCTATGATCTAGTTCTTCATCTTGTCCTGACGATGAACCACACTTTTTGGTTCGAAACGTGTCAACAAATGAATTTTGATGTGATTATCGTCGAAATCTATTCTTATAAACTTGTTATGGATCACAAAATCCTCAATTCTATAATTATATCCTTGCATGGAAGGGCCACTACGAATAAGGTTCATTACTTTAGTTTCTTCATTATTGATTGATTTATTTATTTATTTTATCTTCCTTATTTATTTATTTACTTATTTATTTGTTGACCATTCATTATTTTTATTTATTTTAAAATTTTTGAATTAATTTTTTTGTTATTTAAGTTTGACCCAAATATCATTTTTATTTTAGTGTTTTTATTATTTAGGTTTGACCCATATATTATTTATTTAAGTTTGACCAGTTATTATTTTTGTTTATTTTTAGGTTTTTAGAATTAATTAACATAGTTGTAGATGCGGGATTTGACAGAGCTTTCAGGAAACAGAGCGTTGCGGGAGCGACTACAGTTTGAAGGAGAATTGTTTCAATTGCAGCCTGAGTACCAACTTTGGAGGAGGATAGAGCCAGAGTGGCAGAGCTTCGCAGAAGAGGGAAAATTCTGACCCTACAGATGGAAAACGCAGGGTCCATTGGGACCCCATCATACAAACAGGTAATGATGCAAAGGAGAAAACTGCACAAGACGGAGTGCAGATATCAGGTTCTAAGAAATCAGGGAAAGAGAATGTGACCAACAAAGGGAAGTGAAACAATGAGGGAAAAAACACCAAGAAGCAAAAAGAAAACATTGGAAGTAATAGTACAATGAATAGAGACAGTACAAATCCTTCCCAAGCACAGGTTTCACAAGGAAATGAGCCAAAGGATGAACAATCAAAAGAAGAGGAGGATCTAAACCGAGACAAGGAAGGACAGGAAGGAACAACGTTAGTAGCGAAGGAAACAAGAAAGCAGGGACCGTGCAAGCCCAAAGCCACTGACACCCTATGGGTAATAATTTCTAACCCAGAACTTCAAGCGTACCGTGACCACATGGTAGAACATGCAGTGATTTGTAGGTTCATGGGGTTCCGGCCAACAGAAAGAGAACTATGCATGTGGATAAAGCAACAATGGACACCCAAAGGGGATGTAAGGCTACACTTATGAGCCAAGGGATTCTTTACAATGCTTTTTTCCAATATGGAAGACAAGGATCGAATATTTGATGGAGGACCGTATTTCTTTGCCTCGACAGGTCTTTACATGTGACCATGGAAACCCAACTTCGCACCAGAACAGGAAACCTTCAAACAGGTACTGGTCTGGATTCACCTATTCTCTTTCAATTAACTATTAGGGACAGGCAGCACTAGAACAGATAGGCAACAAGTTAGGTACCTTCATCAAAGCCTCAGAAGTGACATTACAAAAAAGAAATACCTCCTGCACTAGAATCTGTGTAGAAATGGATGTTTTGGGAGCTCTTCATGAGGGCCTATGGTTGGAATATAGAGATGAAGTGTATTTTCAAGCTATAGACTATGAGCAGATCCCATTCCGCTGCAGGAAATGTCATGAGCATGGACATTTGATCAAAGAATTCTCAATGAACAAAACGATGGAGAAAACCAAGGAGAACAAAGGAGATAAGAATAAGGAAGCCTTTGTATGATCGAATGCAAGACAGAGAGCAAACAAAAAACGACAGACTAAAGCAAGCAATTATGTTAGAAACAAAAGCAATGCTTTTGAGGTGTCATAATCAGAAACGGAGTCAGAGGACAATAATCCAAAGAGAGAATCATTAAAAAAAATCCAACCCACAGCCACACCAGAAATTAAAGAACCTATTTCTAAGCCATCGATTAACATCCCTCAAGTTCAGGGACCAATGAAAGGTTTAGAAGAAGATTCAGAGATGATTCCTAGCGAAATAGGGCTCGAAGATATGGAACTAAGCGACATGCTTGAGCAAGAACGTATGTATCTACCAAATATGGTAGAAGACTGGAAAAAGAAAGGAATGGAACACATATCGGAAGAGGAGGTAAACAAAATCAACAACTTATTCATAGCAAGACAACAAGCAGAACTGGAGTTGTAGAGAAAGAGCTTGGGAAGAGCAAAAGGGCTAGGGGTTCATGTGTAGGGATTGTATCAAACCTCCACCAACTCAAAGCACAGGAGAAAAAGAGGAAGAAGGACTAACAATGAGGCATTACAAGAACTGGGATAGATGCTCCGAAATTCAGGTAAGATGAAAGCCCTTGAGGCAATCACACTAACCTCCTAAATTATGTTAATTATGAAAGTACTTTCATGGAATGCTAGAGGGCTAAATAGCCAAAAAAATTGGTATTTATTAAAGAAGAAAGTCCAAAAGGAACAACTAGATATAGTGTTTTTGCAAGAAACTAAATGTTCCAGCAACACGATGGTCAATATCAATAAAAAAATTGGGTAAACGAATGGAATACCTAGAAACAACAAGCAATGGATGGGAAGGGGGCATGACCATTCTGTTGAATCCACCAGTTATCCAGCTCATTTCCTCTGAAGATGCTAGATTGCACATATCAATAGAAGTCCAAATAGTAGGGAACCAAGAAACATATCTATGCACAAATTTCTATGGCCCTCATAAACTAGAGGCCAAATTGCTATTACTGAGCACTCTATCCAACTTGCAGCTAAGATATCCTCAAGGAAAAGCTATCTTTGGAGGTGATTTCAATATGATCACTTCACTCATGGAAAAGAGAGGAGGTATCAGAATGCTCAATAGGGATACCGAAGCTTTCAAATACTTCATTAAATTGGCCAAGCTGGTAGACGCCTTCCCCAAGAGTGGCGCTTTCACTTGGAACAACAAAAGGGGGGGTGATAGGCAAATCGCCTCTCGACTGGATAGATTCTTAGTGACAGAAACCATTCTCATGGAAGGGATCACTGTGGAGTTGGACATACTACCTAGTGGAGGTTCAGACCACTAGCCCATAATAATGATTGTGGTTATCCAAGGCACACCCAGGAATAAGCCATTCAGATTTGAAAAGTTTTGGCTCAGTCATCCTGATTTCATTCCAAAAATTGAACAATGGTGGAAGGAACCGTTAGGCATAAGAGGAACTAAAATGTTCATTCTATAGGCTAAACTTAAACACATCAGAGCCAAACTAAAAACCTGGAATCAAGAAGTCTTTGGTAACATATTTAAAGAAAGAAAGAAACTGGAGGAGAAAATGGAACAAATTCACAAGGATTGGATCCAAGGAAATATTAACCAAGAAATGATGAACATAGAACAAAAGTTCATGCAGCACTGGCAATTAAGATGCCAACAGGAGGAAACGCTATGGAAGCAAAAGTCCAGAATTCAATGGCTTAAGGAAGGCGAACATAACACAAAAAAATTTCATAGATCTGCTATTGATCACAAAGGTGCTAATAAAACATTAAGCATTAAAGATGATCAGGGAAACTCAGTACAGACTCATTACGAAATCTCGAGCCTTCTCATAAACCATTTCAGCCAGATTGCTCGGGAACCTGAGATTGACAGAGAGGAAGCAATTGAGGAACTTTTGACTTCTATCACAAAGCTCATCACTGAGGATCAAAACAAGGCTTTAAATCGCGAAATCGCCTTGGAAGAAGTGGAAGAGGCTGTGAAAGATATGCCAAATGGCAAAGCACCTGGGCCGAATGGCTTTAACATCGACTTTTACAAAGCGTGTTGGGAGATCATCAAGATAGAGGTATGGGAATTGGTGGAGGATTCTCGACGCTCCTCTTCAATCCTCAAATCCCTCAATTCTACGTTCCTTGCCCTTATTCCAAAGGAGGAGGAAGCTAATACTCTATCAAAGTTTCAACCAATCACACTGTGCAACGTCTTGTAAAAGATTATTTCTAAAGTCATAGCCAACAGACTAAAACCAATTCTTCCAGGAATCATTTTGGAAGAACAATTAAGCTATGTAGAAGGGAGACAGATTTTGGACAACATCTTGTTAGCTCAAGAGATGATTCATACTCTCCGAACGCAGAAAAAAGTAGGCATGCTAATGTAGTTGGACCTATCAAAGGCTTATGATAAGGTAAACTGGCACTATTTGGAAGCTATTTTAGAAGCTTTCGGCTTTGCAAAACAATGGATAATCTGGATCCTAGCCCTAGTTAAATCTACCAGATTTTCAATCCTGGTTAATGGAGCTCCAATAGCCCAGTTTACTCCCTCACGAGGTTTACGGCAAGGGTACCCCCTATCCCCCTTTCTGTTTGTTATTCTAATGGAAGGTTTAAGCAGGCTAATCAGTAGAGAAAAAGAGGAAGGAATCATTCAGGGACTCCAACCCTTTCCCTCAAGCCCTGCAACAACACATCAGCAGTTTGTTGATGACACAATGCTGCATGGCACGCCCTTCGTCAAAGAACTCTTGGATTCAGAAATATTCTCAATCACTTCAGTATGGCCTCAGGTATGGAGATTAATCTAACTAAATCTTCCATTTTCTTTTTCAATATGCACTTAGCAGTACAGAAGAATATTTCTACCATCTTAGTCTTCAAAAGATGAACCTCCTTTTAAGATACCTTGGCATTTTGCTGACTGACAGACCCTAGCAAAAATTACATTAGGAAATAATTATTGCCAACCTAGAGAAAAGATGTCATCATTGGACGCATAGAACCCTTAACTTTGCAGGCCACCTTGTCCTCACCAAATCTGTCCTCCAGGCTATTCCGCATTACATGCTTTCCAGTCTCCCAACACCTAAAGGGGTTCTTTAGAAAATCCACTTCAACCAAAGAGTGTTTCTCTGGTCGAGTAATTCAGGGAAGCATAAGTGGTCAGTAATGGCATGGGATAAGATCTGCAAACCCAAACACCCAAGTGGGCTGAATCTGTAGGACCCCTTCACTGTTAATCGGGCATGTGGATCCAAGTTATGGTGGAGGTGACTAAAGGAACCCAACTTACCCTAGGCCAAACATTGGAAAGAAAAGTATGCTCACAATTAGAGCCTGCAAAATTTGATCAAAATGAAAGAAACCCCTTATGGCTCTCCAATTTGGAACCTGGCTAGAACTAATCGACACATAATTCAAGAGCAGAGTTTTTGGGAAATTTGAGATGGAAAGACTGCCCTGTTTTGGGAAGATGCTTGGAAACAACTACCTAAGCTGGAAAGCCCTGAATTCTTAACCATCCAAAGAAGAAGCCAAGAGTTAGGGAGAAAAACAGTAAACCATTACTGGAAACCTAATGAAAATGACCAAGCATGGAGAACGTGGATATTCAGTGACATAGAACTATTGGAAGGGGAAAGTAACAGTATAAGAGCACTGAAGACAGAGTTGGCCAAAAGAAAGATAAGGAAAGCACGGGAGGCTAACCAACTACATTGGGGCAAGCTCGAGGGGGGCAACTTCTCACTCAAAGAAGCAAGAATCTATATAGAAGGAACTAAACATGAGGAAAAAGTTAATTGGCACAGTAAAGTTTGGGATGCTCAACTTTGGCCAAAGATTAAAACTTTCCTCTGGCTCTTTATGCATTGAAGAACGCTTACTTGGGACAAACTTAGGAAAAAAGGGTTCATAGGCCCATCACATTGCCCCCTTTGTGGCATTGAGGAGGAAACCATGAATCACCTCCTCAATACATGTGAATGGACAGATAGCCTCTAAAATTGGATAGAAACCATTCTTAAGAGGATGGACAAGGTAAGAAACTCAATTTAGGAAACTATAGAGAATTGGAGAGGCAGTTTCTCCAAAACCCATATGGTTAATACATTATGGAAAATTATCCCAGGGTTTATAGTATGGACAGTATGGAAAGAAAGAAACATAAGAGTGTTCCGAAATGAAACTAGAAAGATAGAATTTATTAAAGACACAATTTTGCAAAACATAAGAGAAACAGTTCTCATAAGAGGGAAAGAAAAACAGGACACAGACTTCTTAATCTTGGACTTACAAATTCTAAAGGCATTTGGCATTGAGATAGGAACCATGATTGTTTCATCAAATCAGTGACAACAACAAGGAACTGCCATGAATACCTGGACTCCTCCACCGAAAGGCTTTCATAAACTCAACTTTGATAGGGCCTCTCAAGGAAATCCAGGGCCTACAGGTATTGGAGGTCTTCTTCGGGATATCAAAGGGGAAATACAACATATTTTCAGTCAATCATTGGGTGAAGGAACTAATTATGAAATGGAATTTTCAGCTTTAGAGCAAGGATTAAGAATTCTCAGGCACTTGAATACAAGAGCCACCGTGGTGGAAGGGGATTCTCAATTGGCTATCACTGCAGCAAGAAGAATGCATTCGGGAGCTAAACCAATTAAGGTCACGAAGCATTGGAGGCTGGCCAAGGTCACAGAGCTCATAGCTAAGCACCTATCATGCCTTGATGGAATCATACTACACGCAGTGAAAAGAAAGGCGAACACAGTGGTTGATCATCTAGCCAACTATGGGATTGATAACCACTTCACCTACTCAGACACCTGTTGGCATGAGGTCACATGCACTAAACTTTGGAGTAAGTGTACACTTCTCTCAAGACAAGATATAAGTTAACGTAAGAAGTGGTGCAGGGGTATGAAGGAATTCGCCTCAACAGCGAATGAAGATAGCCAATCGAAGGAATATCAGGCAACAGGCCCATGAAGTACAAAAGGAGAAGTGGGAAATCACCCACAAGGAAAAAGTGCATCAATTGAGGTGAACAACCAACAAAAAATATTATCAGTGCCATCAACAAATCACAAAGGAGGACACATGGCATTCAACAAATAGGCTCAAGCATGGCAAAGTTAAGACTAAGGATACGTATCATGAACAGGAATTGAGAAATCGTAACAACAGTTATTATGGCAGGATTAGCGCCTATCTGATGGTGAAGTGGGAGACCTCGGGCCAGACATGGCCACCCTCTACTATATCCGTGGCTTCCCACCATAAGATCGGCATACAACTCTCTCATAATCTGCAACATAGCAATCGTTGTGCTATTAGTAGTTTCAGTGTTTCTGCGCTCTGCAATAGTAGTATGGCTCTTGAAGGAAGTCGTAATGTTTTGGCTAATAGAGACATGTAGAAGGCCCAGGAAGCCTATGAAACCCAGACTTCCCAAAAATAAAATTGCAAAATCAAAGAGCTAGAAGTGACAGTTACAGAGGAGGAAGAACATCTGGAGGAACAAGATCTGGAGAAGGAAGTAGAATGGATTCATGATCTGGGCACTGCAACCACTCAAGTAGCTCAATTTGTTTGAACCCAGAGTGAAATGTGGAGGATGAAAACCATGCTAGCCAAGGTGCTTAGCATGCAGGGTGAAGATATCAAACAAGCACATCAGGCAATCTCTCAAGTTTCAACAGGGCATATGACTAGACTAGATGCCATAGAATTCAATCTCAGTGCCCTGACTCAAGAAGTCGGATTACTCTGACAAAAAATGAGTGTCCTTATTAGTCTCCTCAGGCACTCCATTCATCTAGAATCCTCAGCTGTGGTGGAGGTCTCAGAGGAAGCAACCAACACCAGTCAGGGGAAACGGACCACTCCTCAGTGGACTCCTTAGCCTGGGAAAATGATTGCTAAGGCTGTCTCGAGTGCTCCAAGTAGAGATTATGTAATCTTAAAGCTGTAATGGCTTTTCTATTTCATTTCTCACTTCTTGTTTTGGCATGTTTTGTTACTGGTTTCGAGGTTACTAGTTTCTTGTGTCTGATGAGGTCCTCTTGGTCCTCCCTCTTTCCTTTTATCTAGTCGCCCAAGGGGGTGAAATGTTTTGCTGTCTCAAGCCCCTCTGAGGCAACCCTGCGTGGCTAGCCTTGGGGTCAGAAAATAATGTTTTAGTGGCTCATAGTCATTTTTGAGCGGGCAAGGAAGCTTTACTTTTGTCTATGCATGTGGACCATTTTGTAACCTATGTATTTTATGAATTAATATAAAACTGTTGATTTACAAAAAAAAAAAAAAAATTAGAATTAATCGTTTTGGATGATTTAGCCTTGACCCAAATATTATTTTTATTTTATTAAAAGTTTTATTGTTTTGATTATTACGCTTGACCTAAATATTATTTTTATTTTAGATATTCATCTCATTAAAAATTTCCTTTTGATTAATTATTTTCCTTAATTGAATATGAACAACTATATTCTAACAATTATTTCCTTATATTAAAATATTATTTATTAATAAATAATATTATTTAGTCAAATCTAATTGTTATATTATAATGACTAATTTTTTTGTTCTCTTCATCTATTTAACTTGATGCCAATATTTGGTTCTTCATCTTGTCCTGATGATGAACCACACTAGATGGTTTGAAACATGTCAACAAAACTCTGATGATGTGATTTTTGCTTAAATGTTTCTTGCTTTTCATGATATAGATCACAGAAGCCTAAATTCAATTATTAAAACCCTGCATAGAAGGGCCATTGCGTTAAAGGTTTAACAATTTGAGAGGGAATGCTTTCAAGTTTCCAAGATGAAGTAATATCTAGCATTCCTTAAACGACATAGAGATTCGTCTGTCATTCCTTCATTTTCTCAGATTAAACATCGACTTAATAATTCCAAAAACTATCGTGTATTGTTGAATGAAACTTTAGCCTTGTTCAATATGAGATCTACAGGGTTAGAAAATGTCTCGATTTGCTTTCTTAAAAGTTGTTCTCTTTACATCTGGGGATTTCTCATGTGATGTTTATAGCTCTTTGGGTGAGGATCGAAGCCTATTCAACTTTAAAGTCTCTTCGCCTTGAACAAATTTGGAAGAATAAGAAATCCAAAAAGTTTCTCAAGCTTGCAAAAATATCCTCTTCTCTTGGGAGTCTTTCTGATTTATCATGTTATTCTTCCTATAGCAGAGTTGATGGCAGTCAAATATCTATGCTTCGTTCATGGATCAACAACATCTCTCTTCCAAAATATGGATCTAGGTCTTCCCCAATGAATGAAAACATGGTTTCAGATTTTCTATGTTAACTGAGACAGAGTAATTTTTTCAGATTTGATGATGGTTGCAGAGACACTATGTATTCCATGGTTATGCTTCTTGTACCTCCTCTTTCCTCTATTCTTCCTAGGCAGACATATTTCTCTAGCGCTGCTATCTCTCAAGAAGTTTATTGCTCGAGTTGTTCATGTTCTGAGGATATTTCCTTATCCCTTCCCTCTCATCCTCGCACAGATTCCATCGTTGTTACCATTCCTTAGATCCCTCTTCCCTCCAGCATATCTGTTGTCGTTGATTCCTCTTCTTTCCCTCCTTATCATGACCATTTTAATATATTTGTCCATAATAATAATAATAATAGAATCGATGATGATGATGATGATGATAATGATGATAATAATAATAATAATAATATGGTTGTTGTTAATAATAATAATAATAATGATGATGATGATATAGTTATTAATAATAATATTAATGGTAATAATAATAATGATAATATGTTTTACCCCTCTTCTTGTAGTAATATAGTGGTTAATCTTTCTATCTTGTCTTTTGACACTCTTGTCTTCAGTCTTTTGGAGAAAGGATTAAATTTTGTGCTTGCTCCTAGAAAAATTCATGTTCATGAAATTATTTGTGGTATCGAATTTGGAATTAGGGGTTTACTGAAAAACACTAAGGATATCATTAGACAAGACTGTGCAGTTGTCCTAAGAAAGGAAAAGTCCCCTACAAGCAGTATTAGCAAGCTTGAATTTGATGCCCTCAAGTATTTGAACTATAACAAGGACATTGTTATTCTCAAAGCTGACAAAGGTGGAGTTGTGGCTATCTTAGATAAGGAAGATTACCAGAGAAAAATGTTGGACCACCTTTGTAACAGTGGGAGCTACAAAAGACTCAATAAATATCCCTTAAAGAAGATCTCTAAAAAAGTGGCTTTAGCTATAAAATCCAGAGGCATTGTTAGCTCCTTCGGCCATAACCTCATCGAGAGTAACCCTATCACTCCTAGGATTTATGGTCTTCCCAAAATCCAGAAGGAGGGGGCTCCCTTGAGACCCATTTTCAACACTATAGGAGGGCCAACCTATCTTCTGGTGAAGTATTTGACCAAAAGCTAAAACCCCTTGTTGGCCTTTCACATTCCTTTGTCAAATAATCTTCATCATTTTTCAATGAGTTAAAGGGCATAAGGTTTGAGCCTAGGGACCTTCTTGTGAGTTTCCATGTGGTCTCCCTTTACACTAATATCCCCATTAATTAGGCCATGGAGGTCATCAATCACATCACAAATCCTGATACTACTAAATTGGCTAAGAATTGTCTTACCTCTACTTTCTTCAGCTTTGAAGGGGAATTCTATGGGAAAATATGTGGAGTTGCCATGGGCTGCCCCTTTCCCCTATTTTAGCTAATCTGTTCATGGAGAAATTTGAATCCAAAGCTTTGTGCTCGGCTCAATTCAAACCCGGGCTTTGGAAGATATTTGTGGATGACACTTGCATCATTTGGCCTCATGGTCGAGATAAGTTGGATCTCTTTATCCAATATCTTAATCATCAGTCTAGCTCCATAAAGTTTACTATGGAATGTGAAATCAATGGGAGCTTGCCTTTTTTTGACATCCTTGTTTCAAATAAAGACAATGGATCATTCTCACACCAAGTCTTTCAGAAGAAAATCCACACATAGCAGTATCTTCATGCTAGGTCCCATCATTTCCCTACTCAAAAGTTGGGTGTTCTCAACACTTTAGCCACTCATGCATTTAGATTTTTTGATGAAAGTCACTTGAAGAAGAGAAAACCCATCTCCTTAAGGTTTTAAAAAATAATGTTTATAATAAGCTCTAAGGTCTTAGGGCTTTCCTTAAAGATGGCAGGGGTTCAAAGATTAAAAAGAACTCAATGATCGGTTTTATGCAGTGCACCTTCCTTTTATCCAAGGGACCTCTAACAAGATTGAGATGATCCTAAGAAATCACAAGTTTCCATCTACTTTTAGGTCCCTTAACACCATTCAAAGTTCCCTAATATTTGTAAAAGACCCAGTGGACCCTAAGAGTATGAAAGGTGTTTATGTAATCCCTTGTTCATGCAGGACACCCTATGTTGGTGAAATTGGTCGTTCAATAAATCAAAGGATTCAAGAACATGTGGAAGACATCAAACATGGGAGGACCCACTCCTCGGCATTAGCCGAACATGTAGAAAAGATAAAACACCACACCTACATTAAAGACACCTGGGCCATTGTTAGAATAGACCATTTCCATCAACGTAATTTTAGGGAGGCTATAGAAATTGAAAGGAGGCCAAGCAGTCTGAATAGAGATGAAGGTTGGAAAATTAGCAGTTGTTGGATCCCTGCCATTTCCTCTTAAATTTTAATTTATTTATTTATTATTATTATTATTATTTATTAATTTATTTTTATTTTCCTAATTTCTTGATTTTAATTTTATTATTATATTTGTATTTTTTGACTACTAATAAATGATTAATTACTATTTTCATTCATTATTGATTGATTTATTTATTTATTTACTTTGATTTCATTTATTCTATTACTTGATTTCATTTATTTATTTTATATTCCTTATTTACTTATTTAATTTATTTATGAACCATTTATTATTTTTATTTATTTTTAAGTTTTTAGAATAATGTTTTGATTATTTAAGTTTGACTCAAATATTATTTATTTAATGTTTTGATTATTTAGATTTCGAACCAATATTCTATTTAAGTTTAACATAATTATTTTTATTTATTTTTAAACGTTTTTAGAATTAATTGTTTTGGATTTTTAAGTTTGATCTAAGTATCATTTTACTTTTATTAATTATTTATTGTTTTGATATTTAGACTTCACCTAAATATTATTTTTATTTCATATATTCATTTCATTAAAATTTTCCTTTTTATTAATTACTTTTCTTAATTCAATATTAATAACTATATCCTAACAATTATTTCCTTATATTAGAATATTATTTATTTAGTCAAATCTACCTCTTATATTATAACGGCTAAAAAAAATCTCTTCATCTATCTAACTTGATGCCAAGATCTAGTTCTTCATCTTGTCATGACAATGAACCACACTGGATGGTTCAAAACATGTCGATAAAACTCTGATAATGTGGTTTTTACCAAAAATTTGCTTGCTTTTCAAAATAGTCAAATTATTTGATGAAATGCCAAAACCAACAATTTTGCCAAAATAGAGAGAATTTTCCATACCTTGGAGGGATAATTGGTTGGTACACTACAACAATCTGAGTGTTGAATCCATTTATGCATTAAAAATGCATTTTAAATAATGAAAAATCATAATATTGATCAAAATTTTATAGCTGAATTCGAACCAAAAAGGACAAAACATAGAACAATTAAAATTCACCATTATTGAGCCATCCACTAGTGTCCATACATGTGGTCCATGCCACCAAAATGGCATGTCAAATAGGGATGGGTGAAGTGAAAGCATTGGGTGACATTTGCAAAGTACTTACACATCTCAAACTTGGCATATAAACTATTGGAACTCTATTATGTGGAGTAGCTGGCCACCTCATAGTGTTTTTCTCGAAATAATTTATAAAAAGGAAAACATTGAGTTCTGGAAATTGTTGACACTTACATAAATCATAAGAGATAGTTCTTTATTACAATCTCTGTGAAAATCTTAACACCAAGGGAGATAAAACCTTTCAAAGTGATAAGTTGAAATTGAGGGATGATTTGGAAGGTGATTTTCTAGTTGTCAAGGTCATGTATCTATTGCAAGTGGTAAAGTGAACTGATTAATTGATTTGTTTGGTCTAGTGGATGTGTTAGAGCTTGATGCTAGTTGAATTGTTGGTTTCCCCATTCTCTAGCCTTTGTGAAGCCAACTCTATTGTTTCAGGTTCTTAATATAGTTGAATTTCCCAACAATTTTTCTTATCTTCCCTAATCAATCCATATTATCCATGTAGTCTATGAATTTGAATGTTCTCAGTTGGCCCTCTTAATCTAGATATCACGAGGGGTGTGGCATACAGTTAGGGCAGGGCCTGAGTAGATTTGAAAGGTCCTATCTACTGGTTTTCTGTAGGTGTAATGACGTTTAATGAAGGCTCATAAATTTAATAAATCCCCTTCCAACTAACTTGATTGTCCTATTTGAAGAATATTAAATGGTCTTCTAATTTTTCACAATGTGTCTTTATTGATAAATTTGTCAGAAAATTGATGAAATTTTAAAGTAACGTTAAAGAACCATTGAGAAAATCCTAGTGATCTCTACAATTTTTTTGGTTTAATCAATGCATGGAGTTCCACAAGCAGCTTGAGTTTTCATTCCTGGTACAAATTTATTGAGTTTTTTAAAGGTGCATAGGACGTCTTCGTGGTAAAGGTTAAAGCTTAAAATAGTGCAAGTAATATCAAGGGTTAAGTCTAATAGAAAACTCGTATTTACTATCAGATGAAAAATGCATTTTTCACTTTGGAAGAGGAGAATGGAATCTCTATATATATGTTAGAAAGTGTGTTTGAGAGTTGAAAGGAAATCACCACATTATTTATTCTCCAATGGCTTTGCGCTCTCCTTTCTATTGTGTCATTTGATCTTAGTATCTCTATGTTCAAGGTTATACTACATTGCATAGGGTTTATCCATTATGGATTCACCTCTAATCTATTATGATATTAATTTTTATATTTACTTTTAAGTTTTTTCATGCCCTTCCATAAGATTGGAGAAACAAGTGACAAATTGGGTTCTAAATTACTTTAGATCGTAGAGCAGTGAGACCTCTCTCCTCTTAGCCTGCCCTAGAAGATTGAACAATGTGTTTGAGATTAGCTTGAAGGTGCAGGACCATAAATCCTCATACTAGTGGGGTTTAACTCCAAATGGATCCAAGGCAAGGCACCTATCACCTGTTGGATTACCTCCCAATCCCATAAAAGAAGTCAAACATCTATTTAGAGTTGATTTCCTTTGACCTCAGATAGTAGGATATCTAAGGTTCCTTACTCCTGTATCACCCCTAGATTCGTATAGATGGATTCCCTTATGGTACTTGAGGACTCCGACAGTGAACCAATGGAATTCTCATTGCCCCCTTTCCCACTGATCATCAAATCCATGGGACTTTAATCTCAATAGCTTCATCATCAAATATCTCTCTCTCCTTCTTGACTACTATCGAGATGTACGACTCCTACCTTGACCTTCACTTAATATCCCTACACCTATGCTACTGTTATATGCAATTTATTTTTGGTCTTAGATAGACTTACTGCTAAGCCTTGTCAATTGTTTACCTGCAATTTACTTTCAGTTCTCTTGTATCTTTGTTTCTCACAATATATAGGAGGAGCTATGTTTTCACTCCCACATTGTACTCACATTGGATGTATGATGTATCCTTTAGTCCCATTGAGCTAATTTTGTAGTTATTTGTTAGACATTAATAAAATTATCTTATGTTAAATTATCTTTATCTGTATATTGAGGAAATTTCTTACTTTGTTGTTATTATTTGGTGTATTTTTCCAGTTTCAATGACCTTTTGTGCTCATTAATAAAAATTAATTAAATTTCTTGCTAGTTTAACCATACGGATAATATATCATGTTTTCTTTGTAATATTGTCTTTATTTCTAAAATTCTAATGAATATATGTTGCAGACTTGTGAATATTCTAAACTATATCTGCAATTTGACTTACAAGATATCATCGTTTGACTATTTCAAAGGAATGGTTGTCACATCAATTTTGATACTATGGAAAGGACTGATATGCATCACAAGAAGTGAATCACCAGTTGTAGTTGTGCTTTCAAGTATCATGGAACGTGGATTGAAAAGGGTGAGTCTTATGTATGAAAAAATTGATTGAACAATGAAAATTATATTAAATAGTGGAGCTGTATTATTTGTTGATAAAGTGTAATTATCAATCTAGTCAACAACTAAGAGCATGCTACTCTTTGCTTTTAATTCTAGTTTTTGTAAAAGAATGTCCATATTTACATTTTGTAGAGATGTTGTCTATTAAAACATTTTATAAAAGAGTTATCTATACCTTCTAGAACTTCTTTAGCTCTTCAATGGGAGACATTCTCTTTGTGGTTATCTTGTACATCACCCACCTAAGCTCCACACTTCCCAATTTCACTAGCAACTGATCTAATAATCACCCTATGAGTGACATTAGTTGGAGATTTATTAAACAAAAGGTATTACAGACTCATGTGCTGGTGTGTGTTCTGTGTTATTGAAGCAACGGATCGATCAGATTGCCAGTACATAGACAATAAAATGGAAAGACAACAGAGAAATACAGTAAGCAACACAAAGACACAAGCAATTTTTAATAAGGAGTTCACCCTATTCTACGGGGCTACGTCTCTGGTCCAGCTTTCAATGGTGGCCTTGTTTTATTGTGTCTTTAAGCAGAGAAATTACAATACAGGGACTCAATACGAGTTCTCCCTAAGCAGGTTTTGCTTGGCAGGGTGGTTCTTGGATTCCCCAAGCCACTGGAGTGCACAGACTCTTCTTCTTCCTACCAGCTCTATGACCTTCTGGTCTACAGTGGAAAGAGCCAAATATGATGCTCAGTCTGGACAGATTCCTCGATGGGATGGCTTGAATCTTCAAGCTCTAGTGCTCGATGCTACTACTAGTCAGCTCGGCCCTCTACCTCTTCTGCTTTGCTTTGTTGTTCTCTGTGTTCAGTCCTCCTCTCAGGGTTTACTGTTCCCTTTCTTTGTCTCTCGACTCTCTTTATGCCCAACTTCGCTGATTCAACCATCTCCATTCATGGCTTTTAGACTTTCGTCCCCTATGCCTGTTCGGTTCCTCTTTCGCCTTTGTTGATTCACCTTCTGCAGCTACGCTTGGAGTTCCCTGTTTGGCATTAGCATGAATGCTCAGTGAGTGGCCATGTGTCCTCCTCTGAACAACACCAGCCTGCTTGTCAGTTCATTTCTTTAGTTACATCGTGGATGCATTCTTCCTCCATTGTGGTGGTCAAATGGACCTCAAATCTTTACAAACGCGACTTAATCCTTTGTCAATTTTGCTTCCTCCATCGGGCGCAATCTCAGTCATCCGATCTAGGTCCCCTAGATCCAACGTCGTATGCATGTCCCGCGCAATTGACTTGCTCGACTAATAGCGCATGATCAACGGCGGTTTTCTCTCACCTCCGCCACCACGTGTCGATCGTTGAGTGGGATCACTCCGCTTTCGTCCAAACCTCTTACCGTTTGATGCAAAGGTTCAAAACTGGATGAGAGGACACTGCTTGTCATCAAGCCCTCCTTCTATCGCAAGAAATGTTGATGGTGTTGGACCCACCAACATGTCAAGGGGATCCCCCCAGTAAGAAATCCCAATTAGACCTTAGACAGTTTGGTGTAGGAGTTCTAGCAGTGGGTCATAAGGTAATGCCTTGACTATGATGTCGCATAGAGGCAAGTAGGATAACTATGTTAGCAGCAAGGGTGTGACTGATGCAGTGAGTCAAGGAAGGTGTATGAGAGGTTCTAACACTTCAAAGGGGGAAGGAGGTGAAGGTGAGTTCCAAGTTGAAAGGGATCAGTCCCAACTCAACTAGAAACACACAACACAAAAGGACATGCATAGCTTCCAGCAGAGTAGTCCACTCGGATGCGGCAGTCACATCATACAAGGTAAGATAACATGTTCAACAATCACGGATTAGTCTGAGACGAGTGCGACGATTTTTATAGCAAGGTTCAAGTGAAAGGTTTGTCTGATGTCCGACATAGTAGTTGACATGGACGATGACAACATTAACAACATATGCAACACATTAACAATAAGATTCATATAATTGCATGCAAATCAGTTCATTCACAAGTACGTAAGTTAAACAACATATATCATTAAGGTAACTAGAGCAGTCCAACTACAATAACAACATATGCATGAAAATGTGTTAGCTCTTATTATATAAAGAAGTGAAAATCACAATCATACAATACATCCATGTAAACCTACTAGCTCTAACAGTGGAATGTTACAACCACATCTGCCTACTCCTCCAAAGAGATGTACTAGCTCCATGTCGTGGAGAAGTCAAGGCACGTTATAATACTATCCAAGCCTTCTTCAAGATAGTCTTAGTAGAAGCTTGGCTAACCAAAATCCTATACAATGAGTTATGAGGGACTATTTATAGCAAAGGGTGGGGTGACCCTTGACATTCCCCTTTGTGACCATTCAACTACGCTCATGACTCTTCACCTACTCTATGATTGTTACATTCACTATTGACACTTGACTTACACTTGACTCAACATTACAATGCACATGTACCCATGTGAACAATGGCTTGGATAAGGTAGACTAGACATCATTCAGACTTAGACAACCATAGAAGTCCAACTGCTCGACATCCTCATGCTAATCAACAGTGTCATATTGATGCCAAGATTGGTAGTCCTTGATAGTGTCCATGTGTTTTGCTATGACATTCGTCAGAAACTTGAACCCCGCCTCCATAGCATCTGGGTACACTGCTCAAACTCCTCTGTCCAACTCATTTGTGAGCATGTGCACCATTGTCTTTAGTGTGGCTGGACCAGCAACGTACTTGTGCATGATGTCTGCACTGATAGGAAAGTCTGGGCTGGTGGCGGTGCCCATCAACTCGTCGAAGTATGAGTCAAGCTCCTGTTGGACCTGCTTCTTTGTCTTTTCCTAGATGAGAGTCCCAAGTGATGGGATCGCATGAGTGTGCACTATAACATCTATTCTCTTGAATAATTATTCATGGGAAGCCTATATGCTAGTGATGAGTTGTGTTAGGTCTTCATAGATCCAAATCTAACTTCAGATATGTGCTTGCAGCTCAACCACATTAGCCTTCATCACCTTTGGCAAGTGAAGCGGGGATCCCTTGTACTTCATCATCCATGCTTGCATGTTATCAAAAGCAACATGTATGTTCTTCAAGATGCGTGCTCTTCTCACACATCATTGCTGCCATCCATGGAGATGAATGACTGCTTGATGCACGGTACCAAACTTAGAGTAAAATGCTCACATAACTATGTCCAAGGACAATACTTCATCTAGTATTGCCTTCTTCAGTTTAGCTCGGGCGGACATTGTCACCAAGTCTCCTCCTTGCTTGGCCACCTATAATTCCTTCGCCATTTGCTCATTCTCAACTATGAGGAAATGAACACTTGAGCTAGTGGCTTCGGCATGCACTCTAGTTGCATCAGCCAAAGTAGCTAGATGCTTGTGCACATCAGTCACGATCACTTGCTCTTCACATTGTACAGGGGATGTTTGGTCCTCTGGAGTCAATACTCTCTGAGACTACACAACTCTATGATGAGATTCGTCAAAGGAGATGTTGTCCATATCTCCTTCCAACTGACCACCAAGGATCTCAGTGCCCCCTTGTTCATTTGAGACTTGCTCATCATCATGATGCAATGAAGCAGGTGAGCTGATCTCTTTGTGATGAGGCATGGGATCAGTATCCTGTTCCAACTCATGTTTCTCCATGTCTGCATCCAATTGTTCAAACGACTGTTCTGTCTCATGAGAAAATTCTTGCCCCTATGATGGTTCACCTTGTTAGCCTGATGCCAACTGTTCAGATGAATTAACTACCTGTACGGGCATTGCTTCATTTGTCTGCACATGATATGCCCCCTGCTATATCTGTTGTTGTTGCACTTCCTTATCCTGTTGGTGCAGCTTTTGTTCTCTCTGGAGTTTCTCCTTCAGCTCATGTAACTCCTTCTCTGCTTTTTCCATTCTCTTCTTATCCCTCTACCTTCGTGCAATGTGATTGTCACGTTGTTGCCTCTTTTCCTGAATAGCCATAGTTGCGTGTTCTATAAGTGGATCTACTCGAAACTTGTAGCTTTGCTCCTCCTCCATGCGGTTGACAACCTTCCTCTTCCCTTTGTCATGCACAGGTATTCTTGGCTCTACTGCCTCTACTGTTGCTGCTACTGTTGCTACTGTTGGTGCTCACCGTGATGTTGCTTCATGCTTCTTTGCTAACCACTCTATTGCGAATCTGACCTATTCATTGGGTTCAGAGGAATTGTAGCAGTACCTCCATGAGTCCTCCTCAGCCCAATGACATGCCCCATGGATCCAGTTGAACTGAACTCTCGCACAGTGGTCCTTCACAATGCAATGTGGGTCATACGGGTTAAAGCTTCGGAGGTCAAAATGATACTTCCTCATTTGTTCTTCTTTGACATCCACTTGCTTGATACTCTGGATCTCATATAACCCAATCACAATGGAAGAGTGGGCCAAGGTGCCTTCTTCTTCCGTTGCAGTCCAGTTTTCAATCTTGCCGAGATGTAGTATGCTACTTCCTACATGACGAGCACGTCCAAGGCGAACTTTGGCAGAACATGCGGAGACTTCTCTGCACTGAACACTCGGATGAACGTGTCGGATGGTGAGGCATACCAATCTGCAATGCCTTCATCACTTCCTCTGACATGCAGGGTGGATCCTATTCGAATATCAACCTGTACACTTGGGTGACGAAATGGTTGGATAGTCATATGGTCACTCCTCTGAAACTGCGTTCGAACAATAGCTTGAAATACGTGTTCACAACAGTCTCCACCAATGACCATGCCCACTCTAAGCTCAGGAACTCATGTTGAGCATAGACTGCATCTAGAATGTAAGCAGACATATAAATCTCTGCATGCATACCCTCGGGTGACTGTCAAGCCTTCGTAACTTGTTCCTTCAGCCGGTGAGCCAGTATGCCGAACCAGTTGCATGGTCTTCCTTCTCTAGCTAGTTGGTCCAATGCGATCACCCAACTCTAAGGAAAGTTTTCAATGCTTGCTTGGCAACTCAGTCGAGATGAGAATATGACCAAGTATTGGTACGCCTTCCTCAATATCTTTGTCTTGTAGATCTGGTTGGGTGTCATCCTGAAGCGAGCTGGCTCCTTTACCCAATCCTTCAAAATGTCTTTAGAGTTAACTTTGTTGTTGGGCAAGTTGAATGGACGAGTCATGACAGTCATGGGCTCGGTCATCTGATACATCTCATCGTAATCTCATGCCCAGAAGGTTGCAAGCTTCATCCCACTGACACTGCTTAAGGCCATCGTCTCGAGGTCAGTGTGAGAAAATATTAATTGCATCACATTCGTGCATGGGAACGCGGGGTATCTGCATGCAATTCGGTAGAAGCCAAACTTGTGAATGTTTATGTACACCCAACAGTCTTCGAGGTCTTCCCAAAAAGTGCCTGTGAATGCTTCATTAACCTCTTGCCACTTCAGTTTGATGTCATTGTCTAGATATAACTTTGTATCCTCATAGATCGGCAAACCAGAGGACACGTGCTTAGTTATTGCTCTAGCGGCAACTCCATCAATGTCCTGTGATCCTGTTCTCTTGGAAGCCATTGAGACAGATGAACACCTGAAAGATCTAGAAACAAGCAGCATGCATGGCAATAAATATGTTAGTGAAAATAAAGCAAATTCAGGGAAGGACACAGCACATACCTGGGGAATTGATGAGCAAGATTGCACAAATTTTACTGGGAGGCTAAGTGACTGGCTGCCAAAACTGCACAGAAGGTAATCTTGACTATCTGGGAGGCTAGACTGGTTGCTGGATCTGCGAAATGCACAATCCAGTTAGGCAACTAGATGTTAGGATTGTGCAATGTGTAATCCCAGCTGGGAAGGACTACTTGCCCAGGGACAGATTTGCGCAATATCTTGGCCAAGCAGCCACTGTCCTCCAGAAATACGCAAAATAGTCCCAAAGGCTAGAGCTGGCCAAGAATGCACAAATCTAGAGAGGAAGGTGAGCCTTCCTTCCCCAGATTGCGCAATGTAGCCTTGGTGAAGGCAGAGCCTGGGCCAAGGTTGGTCCGACTCGCCGACGGGAAACTGAAAGTAAGACAATGAAATTCATGGCAACACTAAGTGATAGTAGAAGTTATTAACCATGCATGCAAAACATGAATGAAAGATTCAACTAACAGATCAACATGTATGTGGGTGAGGCAGTTCGACGGTTGGGCAAACGTCTGTGAAAAACAGATTCATGCATGCGACAATAGTGAGATAGCAACGAAAACTAAAACAGAGCTAGGACAAGCTAGAATACATGTAAACAACAGCAGGCGTTCAAAGAAATCAAGAAAACAACACTCACACAAGCAAATACACAAAAAGCAACAGAAATGTTGAAATAGACAAGTTGAGGCTACTTACCCATGAATAGCTGAGCCAGATGTGTCAAAGAGTCCTAGATGTGTTGTGGGATATCAGAGCTCCAAGATCGATGTGAATAAATGAGCTCTAATGCATCGAATAAATAAGTTTGGTCTCATGACGCGCATGCCACAAATCTAGGAAAAAGCGACACTTTGAGGGAAACTTCTAAAACAACTTTGTATGTAACCCCTGGCTACTCAAAATAGATCCCTGAATCATGGGATGCCTTTTGCATATTGTCTCTTGCAATTCCAGGAAGATCAATTCAAGCATGCATGCAAGTCAATTTTCCTCGGTCCCAGGTGGAACTAGTCAACCAGACTATTCATGAATGCAAGTACTCAACTTCTTGGGAAAAATGTGCATTCCTGGCTGGGAGCTGGGCTGACTGCCTAGGAGGTTTGTCCAATTTATAGGCAGAGCAGCTCACTACTGCCCAGATTCGCACGAACCTAGGCTGAACAGCCTGCTACTGGGAAAATTTGCGCAAATCCTATTGGGAGGGTTGGCTGGCGGGATTGCGCAATCCTGGAGCCCAACAGGCTGTTAGAGAGGATTGCGCAATTTCTGGAGGGAAGGTTGGTTTCCCTCCAAAAATGCGCAATTTTCAAGGGGAAGCTACTTAGCCTGCAACTGGACCAAGTCTGGGTGAGCAGCATATGAGGGGAATGCATCAACTGTGATCGGCAGGCTTCCTTTGTGCGAGGAAAACACCTGAAGCTTGAGTACTTGACGAAGCAAGACAAAGTGCTATGTAAGGTTGGTACAGAGGCTCCAAAATAGGCTAAGGCAAAATTTTGGAGGGTGGTTGTAGCCACTACAACGCATTGACAATAATATAGTTATGCTACTACTATGTCCAATGTTTCTAGAACTTATGTGATTACAGGACCTTTACGTAGGTGGGGGTGGGGTGAAAAAATATCCATGAAGTAATACTCTATCCAGAGTGCGAAGGAATTTCATAATGCTGAGTGTGGAGGTCCTCCGCACTTAGCACAATAAATTTCCTCTGAAAACTATTCATTTTTAATAGCTATATGATGAAAGCCATTAATCCATGCTCATGGTGGAACTCATCTCAACAAGTTATTTCCAAGATTTTCTAATCTCATAAAATTGCTTCCCACCACCACAGTGCTTGTGTTCCAAGTTATGTTACCCACTTTCACCAATGAAGGTAGTTTCTATACTACAAATAAATATTTGAACACATTTCTTTTATCCATCTACGGGATTTCGTGCTCCACTACTCCATTCACTAATAGTTATAAGGGATCGTATGGGATGCTATATTACGAGATCGCAACCAGAAACAAGATGTGGATGTTGAATTCAAATATCAATATAACGGTGGATCTATCATATTACAAGATTAAGTTTCTTGATTTTGCGCACTTTGTGTTGACAGTTTTGGTGTTTGGCTCTATGGAACTTTTAGAACTTGGAAAACCTTAAACTAGATCCGAGAAGATAATCCAAATTTAAGAAAATCACCATGAATTGATCTAGTTCTAGGTTCGCTTTGACACTTATTGTAGGTACACATTGTTCAGTTTGGCCATTTTCACTTAGATCATCCAACTTTGAAACTACCTATGGGGTAGTGTCTACCTGGAAGAAAAACAAAATAAATTTCAAATACTTGCTTTCTACTATGGAACTATGTAATTTCATTGGAAACATAGAGAAAAATATGAAAAAATATATTGCGAATGAGAGGCAGTGCTGTAAAATTCTACTATGGGTTTTGTTCAAGGCTAGCAGTGTAGTCATGAGTCTACCATAAGGCATAGGCTTGTCTAGATTTTACTTAAACACATTCAGCTAATGATCACAAAAGTGGAGATCTAAATATCAAAAAAATTGTTCATTAATGTTTCATCTACATAAATTATTAAAGATATTATCCCTCGTTGACCTATTTTACCTTTTGACAATCTATGTAAGTTGTGAATAAGCAAGGATAATGCACATGATCTATAATTTTTTCTCTCAAGGCATCAACTTCATTTGGTCTATAAGAACATGAGTTGTCCATATCCACTCTCAGGGATGTCGCCATCTGGCCTTCCTGTTGTTGTGGAGGTAATGAAGTAACTAGAGGAGTGATAACAAATGAAGGCTTATCATAGGCGCACACGCATCTCCATGTCGTCTTTCCTACGGATCAGATCAAATTTCCCTCCATTACCACTACAAACTTTTGTTTTCATCGAAGATATGGAAAAATTAGAGATGATGGTCTGCTCAAGAATAAACTATTACATGACAAAATGATCGACTCCTCCCACTCCTTCTCCTCTTGGCTTCATCACAACTATGAGTTAATGTAAATATTGAATCCACATAAATATATGCAGTAGATTGAAGGCGAAGACCACTGGATTTCATAGCATATAAGATGGGAAATATTAAGAACCATACCATACAACAAACCAATAATTAGCTTTATATTTTTCTATCTTATCCATATGATGAAAATCATTTACTTATAATATTCATTATACAATGTACATTAATATTTTCCATGTAAGATTAGTGTCTTACTACTACAACCAATTTGTAGGGCATAAACTTCAGGAAAATGTTGAATATTCATTTTCTTTGTAAATTCAAAAAAAAAATCTCATTTCTGGAAATCTTATTTCTAATTTTCCATTGGTAGAGCGAGGGTTGATGTGACATAATTCCCCTGGTGGAGGGAATTATTTTCGATATTTGTCAGTGCTTGACAAATCATTTTAAAATAAAAAAAGGTTACTTTTGTGAGTGGCCATTCCGGCGGTTAGTACTCTAACACTAACACTAACATTTTTATATTTCTTCTTTGCCCAATGTTGCCAGAACTGATGCGATTACAGGTCCTTTACGTAGATTTGGGGCGGGTGAAAAATATTAATGAAGTAATACTCAATTCAGAGTGCAGAGGAAGTTGATTATGTAGAGTGCAAAGGTCTTATGCACTCAACACAATGAACTTCCTCCAAAAACTCTATATTCTGCATTCCACATAACTATATCATGAGAGCCATTGATCTCCATGTTAAGGGTGTAACTCATATCAAGAAGGTATTTTCAAACTATATTAATCTCATCAAACTGCTTCGCACCACCATGGTGCTTGAGTTCTAAGTTTTGTCGCCCACTTTGACTGACGAAGACAGCTGCTACACTACCAATAAATATTTAACTACTTTTTTTTAGTCGTCTACGAGATTTCGTGCCTCATTTCTCCTTTCACTGATAGCTACAAGGCATCATATGGGACATTATACTATGAGATCACAACCAAGAACATGATGTGGATGTTGAATTTAGAGATCAATAAAGAATGGATCTATCATCTAACAATCTTAAGTTTATTGACATTGTGCACTCATTGTTGTTAATTATGGTGTTTGGCTTTGTGGCTCTTTTAGGACTTGGAAAATGCTTAAACGAGATCTAAGAAGACAATCCAAATTCAAGAAAATCATCATGAATTGATCTAGTTCTGGGTCAGCTCCGAAGCTTATTGTAGGTACACAATGTTGAGTTTGGAATTTCTGATTTAGGTCATCCAACTCTGAAACTACCTCCCAAGGGGGACACCTACCTAAAAAACAAAAGAAATTATCAAATACCTTCTTTCTACTATGGAACTACGTAATTTCATTGGAAAAGTGGAGATCTAATCTCGAAAAAAATTGTTCACTAATGTTTTGTCTACATAAATTATTAAAAATATTATCCCTCATAAATCTACTTTACCTTTTGAAAGTCCATGTAAGTTGCGACTAAGTGAGGATTGTGTACATGAGCATCAATTCATTTGGTTTATATGAGCATGATTTGTCCATATCTACTTCCAGGGACATTACCATCTAGCCTTTTTGTTATTGTAGAGTTAATGAAGTAACTAGAGGAGTGACAACGAAAGAAAGCTCAGCATAGGAAGATGCACCTCCCTTCTTTCCTGCAAATCAACTCAAATTTCCCTCCATTACCACTGCTATTTTTGTCTTCAAGAGTAAGAGCAAGAGGAGCCAGTCATTTCGTAATGGAAAAATAAATTGTTCTATTAGATCCTCCTTATCCTACTCCTTAGCTTCATCGCAACCATGAGTTAACGTAAATATTGAATCCATATAAATATATGCAATAGATTAAATGTGAGGCCACTAGATGTCATAACATATAAGATGGGCAATATTAAGAACCCTACCATAAATAAACAAATAATTAGCTTTGTATTTTTCTATCTTATCCATGGGATGAAAATCAATTCCTTATAATATTCACTCTAAAATGTACATTAATATTTTCCATGTAAGATTGGTGTCTTACTACTGCGGCCAACTTGTAGAGCATAAACCCTTGACACATTTACAATAGTTTTTATTACGCTAGCTTGAGATTTGGTTGGATTCGGTGGACATTTTTTAACTGATTTATAGTGTAAGTGGACAACACCCACACTTTTTATTTATAAAAAGCAATGAATCCTTGAAATAATCAAAATGAATCTAGTTACGTGAAACAATAAACAGTCTCATTAACAATATAACATAAAGGAACTCAAATTAAATTATAATTTAACAGATTACATTTTTAATGGTATCCTTTGAACCATAGAGGATAATGCTAATAATATATTCACGCAGAAAGACGTCAATAAGTCTTCACATGATAATTAATCGAACCATGTTCCCAAGTATTTGACACTGACTCTAACCGTTTATCTTTATCATATGAAACCACATTGTGGCCTATCTAACAATTTTTCACTAAAATAATTTTATCACTTTAAATGCTCCATGCACTAAAATCTACAACAAATTTGCAAATAAGATTTCCATCATTGTCAAAACACATTTCGGTACAATCTAAACACCATCATCCAAACAAAACACCACAACCACTTATGTGCGGAGTGCAGAGCTCCACACAATGGAAACCACTTCTATGCAGAGTTTAAAGCTCTGCACTCCACACAATGGAAACCACTTTTATGCAGAGTTTAAAGCCCCGCACAATGAAACTCGTTATCTTTATGATGCATCACATCAATATAAATGTGTATTATTGTAGTTAAAAGAATTTCATCAGTGTGAATCTCCAGATGATGGAAACCACCTTTGCGCGCAGTGCAGAGCTCCGCATTTCTCGGTTATGAATGTAGAAATTAATGTGTAGATTTTAAATTGTTCTTGAAATTTTTTAAATCACAAGACTAGAAGCTACTCTACTGGTAAGTGGAAGTAAATTCATGACTGAGAACACAAATCATTAACATGCATCAAGATTCAACACATATACACAGATATTTATCTAGTGGAAAGAAACTGCTCAAAACCCCTTACAATCTGTATTGCATTAATCAGAGAATCTGGATGAATACAATATGCTTTGGTCAAGCTTGAGCTCAACCTGTACCTGTATCTTCTATCCTCTACTTGACTGACTAACCTTGGCCAATACTTAGCCAAAATTTTGAGCCTCCAAGCTCTTATTTCCTGGTGTTGTTCCCTTGGGAAATTGCCCCTATTTTTTAGGAATTTCTCACCAAAGAATTGCACAATTAACATAGGTCAATTCTTTGGCTACATGCACCACTTGTACAACTTGGAATAGCTTACAATTGATAGTACACTACTCTTAAACTCAAATTTCAACTGGGTAACTTGAATTCTCTGCATGCAACAATTATTTTGGGTTAATTAATCAATTCACTGGATGACCACTCAGTGCGAAAAAAGTTACACACCCTCAACTTGACCTCCACTAGTTTTATTGACAATGAGAACTAGTTACATTGAAAATAACTCAAATTAACCGAAATAGATTGCTACAAATTAACAATCAATCATGTAGAATTGAACTCAAGTTTTCCCAACTCTAATTTATTGAGTTAATTGAGTGACAAGAGCCATGTCACCTCAGTTAACTACCTCCAAGTATTTTGCTGAAATTGAAATTCAAATTTCTCCCAAAGGGAAAAATAAATTAGGAATTTCTTGCTGCATTTTCAACACTCCCTCTCAGCAAGAAAGGGATTCACATATACCTTGACCTAGCACCTCTAGAATGTATTGCATGCAACACTTCTCTCTATTGTTGTTTCTACTGCAACATCTCCAACTGAGAAGCATCCAAAAATTAAAAAACAACCGAATCAATTACGTCTACAATTGTCTACTGGGACAATTGTGTTGTCGTTGACTCTACTACTGAGCCTCATGCTCTACTGTCAACACTCTCCCACACTCCTTAGTATCTGACTGACACTGATCCTCCTGCTACTGGATACTGTGGGTCCATGTAGCAAGGGTAATGATCCATGAGACAAACACACCTCAATGGACCCTACCCAAAATTATGCATTCTTGGACTAAGGGTCTACATCGCCCCACCTCTCTTCTGGAGGTATAGCTACATGTGCTCCCTCTTCCCACTTGATTCAAACTCTCCCTCTGCTGGAGGTCTCTGGTTGAGTAGATATCTTCATTCTACCTCTTGTCTGCTTGTCCATTTGTGTCTGCTCCACAACTTCCTGAGGCTGCTTTTGAGGCTACATGCTGAGAAGTCTAATATGCTCCCTCTCAGCCACCAAATCTATCTTTCTCCTCAAGGCTTTACATGCATCTTCTACCTCAAGTGCATACAAGTTCTCTACTCAAACCTCGATTTGCTTCACATATCCCATGGCTATGTGTCTTAGGAATGCCTTTCCTTTACTGAAGATCACATCATAGCCATGGTCTTCCAAAACTGCAATAGAGGGGAGCTTGTCTATAGAGAAAAATTTAGGGGCTAATATTCGCAGGAGGGCTAATTTTCCATGTTTTTTTCCCAAAAAAAAGATTCCACAATTTCAATTTTTTCTAAAAATGATTTTCCCACATTTTATTATATAAAAATTATTTTACCTTAAAATTTGCCAAAACTAATATAAAATCACTAGAAATATAAATATTTTTACAAAAATATTCCCAAACATTCTACAAATTGAATATTAGGGATTAGTAAGTTTTGCCAAGGTTTTTAAACTTTCAGATAAACTTCCATCCTTAAGATTTTCCTTGGAGCTTGACTCCCTCTGGGAGTTGATAGTACCGATCTTGGTCACACTATACCTTCCGTCATCTCCAAACTCAATGTTCATCTGGATATTTTTCTCCTCCAAGTCACTGAAAATTCTTTGTTTCCCATCATGTGGAATGAGGAACCACTATCCAGGTACCACATGCTCCCCATCACTATGCTTTCCATGCATGCAATGAGAGTGAAGTCAAGCTCAAACTATGAAACTAAATCTTCACCTGTTGTTGTTACTACGGGCTCCTTCTTGCTTGCCTTTTTTTGTGGACATTTCCTAGCATAGTGCTCGAATTAATGATAGTGAAAGCACTTAACTTTGGACAAGTATTTTTGCTTGCTCTCTTGGCTGGAATGAGCCTCACCTTGGGAATTCTTCCCCTTGGACTTCTTTCCCTTGATTACTAATGAAAAGTCCTCTTTCTCTTCTTTGGATGAGGTCCCATCTCAGTTGCTCCGCCTTATTTCTTCCTGCACTAGATCAAACCATAATCGCTCTCAGCTTCATAGTTTCTCTCTACCATTTACCAAATCTTGGTAACTATGATAGCTCTTAGGAAGGCCCAAGAGGGCTAGAGCTATTAGATATTCTTCAGGGACAATAACACCGACCCCCCCAAGTTCATCACGACATCGTGTAAACTTACTCAGGTACTGCAGAATTATTTCATTCTTTTGCATCTTAATATTTCAAAGTCTATCCTTGAGTGCCAACTTCCTATGGTCACTATTGTTGATTTGGATTTAAACAGGAACACAACAAAATACAAAGATGCACATAAACATAGAGATGCAGTGGAAATAATACTTCATTTCATTAATGTAAAATACTGAAATATTCTTACAAATAGAAATGGAAATACGTTAGCTAGGGCGATGGTAGCTTATCTATGAGAAGAGATGTGGTGGCTACATGCCTCTGAACCAAACTACAATGAGGCTCAAGGGCCTTTTTATTATTGAAAAATAAGAGCAAACCTTAAACAACCAAAACCTTAACCTGAGGAGATGTAACACCAAGAGTTTATGGGCCTCGTTGGGGTGAGTTGGACAGCCAACTTCCCGGGGTCGTGACTTAGTCATATGATCTCTGTTTGACCCGCATGATAACCCATTGGAAAGATCTCTCCGAGGACTACGGAAAAAAAGACGATTTTAGCAAAAAAATCGCTGGTGGTAGATTTCCCAAAAAAACGTCGTTTAGGGCCTCAAAACGGCTCTGGAAGTTTAAGACCCGAAAACTGCTAAAAATAGTAAACTGTGCTACAATTAAGGAAACTGAAAAACTGAAAGAAGCAATGGTGAGGGTCCAAGTGGAATTGGCAGGTGGCCACAAATATCCACCTGGATCATTCCTCCCCCCTTAGGAAGCAATGGTCCCCATTGCATGAATTTCCTCCATGAGATGAGGAAACTTCTGTTGAACTTGGTCCTTGGTGAGCCACTTGCCCTAGTGAAGGAGTTGGCCTGCTTTGACAACTTGATACAGTTGGATATTCTGTTAGTGAGTGTGCTTGATATGTGTGTCCATGATCCGATCAGTTGCAGCTTGTTCCATGCAATCTGGATTTAACTTTGTGGGTGTGAGTTGTTCTGCAATGTCGGATGTGTCTAGTAATGGTGGAAAGTATGGATGAAGGCAGTCCACATTGAACACTGGGTGCAAGCCAAGGAATGGGGGAATGTTGAGCTCAAATGCATTATCTCCCACAGTCTTGGTAATGGTGTAAGGACCATATCGGAGTGGTCTAGGTTTCTGATAGGCTCTGGTAAGGTGTTCCTTTTGCAAATGCAACCAGACTTTGTCCCCCAATTGAAACTTGTGTGGCACCCGATGTTGATCATGTTACTGCTTGTACTTGGCATTTGATTTCTCCAGAATGTCATGGACCTGCTAGCGAATATGTTGGATATGCTCAATGAAGCTATTTTCCTTATCTGTTTCAGACTGGACATGAGTTGAATCTATATGAGTAGCTGCAAATGGCATGGCCACATCAATGGGACATAGTGGCTGGAACCCCAAGCCCACTTGAAAAGGGCTATGGCCAATCGAGCTGTGGAGAGTCCAGTTGTAGCTATGTTGAACATAGGGGAGGCTCTTGCCCCATGTGTGTGCATGCTTTGAGTTGTACATGAACATAATGTGTATGATCATCCTATTGACAACCTCTGTCTGGCAATCAATTTGAGGATGGAAGGTTGTGGACTTAGTGAGTTTGGTGTCCAGCATCGACTAGAGACTAGACCAAAATGTATTAAAGACCCTATTGTCCTAATCTGAGATGATAGACTATGGGATCCCAAAGTGTACCCACACTGGTTCAAAGAAGAGTTTAGCAGTGACTTCGGCTGTGATATTCTTCTTGCAGGCTGCCATAATGGCCATCTTCGAGAACCTGTCGATGACCAAAAAAACATAGTCATTTCCATGCTTAGTGGAAGGAAGGCCTAACATGTAATCCATGGAGATGGATTCCCAAGGTTGACTAGGGGTAGGCAGCCGGGTATAAAGGCCTTGCTTCTTAATGGTCAGTTTGGAAATGGCGCAGGCAGTGCATGATCTGATGTACTTCTCGACATCCTGTCAAAGATTTGGCCAATAGAAATACTTCTACAGTATTGTCGCCATTTTCTCGACCCCGAAATGCCCAACAGCCCGACTGTAGTGTGCTTCCCAAATCATCTTGGCACGCTCGCTTGAAGGAACACAAAGGTGACCTAGGTGGCATAACAGGGCATCCTGGAGGTGAAAATCTGGAACATGCTGACCCTCCAAGAGTGTCTAGTATGTGTGGCTGAATTCTGGGTCACTTTGGTAGAGAAGTGGCCAATCAGAAGTTTTGTGCCCACAAGAGTTGAGCACGGTGGTTAATACCATGATCGGTGGTCAACTGAGGCAATTTGCAACATTATTGGTGTTGCCCTTCATATACTTGATATTCAAATGGATCTATTGCAGGTATGTGGACCACTTCTGATGGCGATCATTCTGCAATTTCCCTTGGGTCTATATGAACTATAGGGGTCGGTAGTTTGTGTGGATGGTCATTCCCTTCCCCAAAATGTAATACTTCCATTGTCGGCAGGCCTACATAATGGAATACATCTCTTTGTCATAAGTGGGATACTTCCAGACTGTGTCTGAAAGTGTCTCACTGTGATATGCCACTGGGTACCCGTGTTGAGTAAGGACTACCCAATAGCATAGTCAAAGGCATCTGTCTTGACCTCAAATGGTTGCTGAAAGTCTGGTAATGTGAGCACTGGTGCTGAGCAGAGGCAATCTTTCAAATCTGTGAATGTCTTCTGTTGAGATTCAGACCAAAAGAATTTTTCTTTTGCTACTCCCTTGGTGACTTGACTCAAGGGCCAAGTGATATGAGAAAATCCCAACACAAACCTAGGTAGAAGTTGGCAAGACCTAGAAAGCTGCGAAGCTCTGTCAGAGTGGTTGGAGATGGCCAATCCCGAATGACTTGGATCTTGGATGGATCCACATGCACCCCCTGTTCATCAATAATGTATCCCAGATACTGAACCTGGGTCATGCCAAAAGTGCATTTCTCCAAATTGGCACATAACTTGTGTTATCGCAATGTTTGGAGAACCTATCGGATGTGTTGGAGGTGATCTTCCCAAATATGGCTGGAGATCAGGATGTCATCCAAGTATATCGCTACAAATGAGTTGGTAAATGGTCGCAAGATGTCATCCATTATCCTCATGAAGGTTGCAGGACATTCGCCAATCCGAAAGGCATAACCAACCATTCGAAAAGGCCCTTCTTGGCTTTGAAGGTAGTGTTCCACACATCGAAGGGTTCGATTGGTATCTGGTGATATCCTGACTTCAAATCAAACTTGCTGAAATATTTTCCCCCCTTCAGTTGGTCCAAGAGGTCATCAATCCATGGGATTAGGTATCTATTATGGACAATGATCTTGTTCAGTGCTCAATAGTCCATACAGAGTCTCAAAGTCCCATTCTTCTTCTGTACTTACATGATCGGGCTCCCATAGGGTGATGAACTCGAACGAATGTGACCTTTTTGCAGCAGCTCCTAAATCTGCCTCTTGATTTCATCATTCTTTAGAATGGAGCACAGATAGATTGGTCCATTAGGCAGCGGTGCACCTGGGGTTAGATCGATGGAGTGCTTGACCTGACAGTGCAGAGGAACCCCTATGGGGGAGGTGAAGATGTCCTCATACTCCTCCATGAGCTTGTCCATCTGTAGTTGTCATGCGGAGGGGCTCTGTCTGGAGGTCATGGTCATCGTCTTCTTCTTTCCTTGAGGGTGTATCATCAGGAAAACAAATTTCCCGGTTTTGGAAATGAGCTTACTACATTGTTTTTTAGTAACCAAAGAGATGGCGGTAGGCGGTGCTACCTCCGGTATCGTGTACAACTTATTTCCCAAAGTAACAATAACAGCACGGGGCCTTAATTCATACACAACATGTCACTTCCACAAGTATGGTTGTCCTAATAATACATCACAAAATTCAAGGGGAGAAATGTCACACAATACCTCATCCGTGAAGGGCTTGATGTTGTATGGAAGGCGACATTGCTGGCTCACGTGAAGATCCTGTCCTTAGTGAATCCACCCGATGGTGTACGGTTGTGGATGTGATGTGGTCGGTAAGCCTAGCCGCTTCATGACCTCTTCCAAAATGAGGTCATTTTGGCTCCCGTTGTCGACAATGAACTGTAGCAGGGAGCCCTTTACCCACATCTGGGAGTGGAAGAGACGCTCCTCCTCCTCTGGATCTTCGGGCTCCTCCTTCTAGATCTTCATCGTGGCAACAGTGGCGTTGGGCTCTGCATCGATAATTTGCTTCCCTTTGTTATTCCCCTTGTCAGGTTCTGACTCAGAGTCGGAACATGCATTTGATTCTAAAACCTTTAGCTCAGCCACCAGTGACTGTTTGGCCCGACACTCACTTGTGTTTTGAGTGGAGCTCTTATGGAACTTACACCACTTTCCCGGTCCTTTTTCGGCTTCGTGGCACTGTTCTTTGCTTGCAGGTTTAGCGAGTTGTATTGGGCTGCCCCGCGTTGGCTTTGTCCTTTGTTCTGCAGTTTGGGGGTGCCTTTCCCTTGCTTCAGATTCGCAGATCCAAAGTCTCCCTTCTTCTGTTTAAAGTTTTGTTCGACCTTGACAGCATATCGGTATGCCATGCTAAGCGAGGAGATGTTCAGGAATTCTATTTCTTCCTAGATGTACTTGTGCAGGCAGCCGCGATATTTGAGTACCAAATGCTGCTCTGAATCCTTGATACCCAACTTTGTGCGAAGGGTATGGAAAATATTGGTAAACTCTGGCACGTCTTGGTCCCTTCCCTGCCGCAGTGTGGTCCACTTTATGTATTGATCCTCATAGCTCCTGACAGGATAGTACTGCTCCTTGATGGCATCCCAGAATGAATTCTAAGTGGGTGTGGCTGAAAATAGTGAGCTTGTACTTTCATCCTTCTGCTCACAGTAGGTTTCCCACCAGTCCTTGATGTGGGGGGTTGCTTTGAGAAGAGCGAAAATAATCTTTCTCGATTGGAAAAATCATGAACAAAAAAATAACCCTCTAGTAGATTTAACAATTTATCAATGACATCTGCATCTATCTGACCCTCGAATATGGGGATTTCAAAATTAACTTGTACCTTAAATGGTGTGGCGTTTCTAGAGTAGTTGTTGGAAGCCGATGCGTCGCCCCTGGGTAGCCGCTGAAGGATCTGGGCAAAGTTGTCCATCATCACGTTCCTTTGTCACTTGAGAGATTCTTCGAGCAAGATTTTGATAGGATCTCCTGCCCCCTCATCTTTATTTTCATTCGCCATGGGAGGTCGTCGGGATTTCTAAGGCTGGTCTTGCAAAGGTTCGACCAGTTCAAGCCCTAACTCCTTATATCCTGACCTTGTTGGGGACATGCAAAGAAAAACGGAGAAAAAAAGTAGACTGCTCTTATACCACTGATCCAAATTTAAATGGGAACACAACAAATTACAGAGATACACATAAACACAGAGATGCAATGGAAATAATACTTAATTACATTAATGTAAAATACTAAAATATGCTTACATACATAAATGGAAATACACCAGCTAAAGCGATGGTGGCTTATCTCTGAGAAGAGATGTGGCGGCTACATGCCTTTTAACTGAACTACAATGAGGCTCAAGGGCCTTTTTATTATTGAAAAATAAGAACAAACCCTAAACAACCAAAAGCCTAACCTGAGGAGATGTAATACCAAGAGTTTATGGGCCCTGTTGGGGTGAGTTGGACAGCCAACTTCCTAGGGTCATGACTTGGTCATATTATCTCTGTTTGACGCACATGATAACCTGTTGGAAAGACATCTCTGAGGACTATGACAAAAGGATGATCTTAAAAATAAAGACGCTGGCGGTAGATTTCCAAAAAAACATCGTTTAAGGCCTCAAAACGGCTCTGGAAGTTTAGGACCCGAAAACTGCTAAAAATAGTAAACTGTGCTACAATTAAGGAAACTAAAAAACTGAAAGAAGCAATGGTGGGGATCCAAGTTGAATTGGCGAGTGGCCACTAATATCCACCTGGATCAATTGTTCTCAAACAACTCTGTCAGTGTTTTTCACATCGTGAACAGAGTCTCTTTCCCATGAATATTCGAGACAATATGGTCCCGAACTCCCTCCAATATGATCCTCCTTGTTTTAACCACATCCTTCTTGCACCGAGCAAGGTCTTGGGCATCAGATGTTGGGGGTTTTGCTACATCTGTCTTGATGTATTCTAGAAGGCCATTTTCATCAACCATTACCTCCATGTGGATCTTCCATGCCACAAAATTTGTGGTTCCTTCCAAGGCATACTCGAGCCTGAGTCCATTGAGAGCCATCTTCTCAATCTTGGAGAAAACCTATAACATTGATCTTCAAATTCGAACCTCTTGCAATGAAAACTTTGAAATCTCCTATCTACTGTGAATCTAGCTTTGATACCATGTAGAAATTAATCTGTGGATTCTAAATTTCTCATGAAATTTTCTCAATCACAACACTAGAAGCTACTCTACTAATCTATAGAAGTAAATTCACAATCAAGAACACAAATCATTAACATGCATCCAGATTCAACACATATACACTAAGATTTAGCTGGGGGGAAGAAATTTCTCAAAACCTGTTACTATATGTATTGCATTAATCAAAGAATATAGATGCATATAATATGTTATGCTCAAGCTTGAGCTCAACCTGTGCCTGTATCTTCTATCCTCTGCTTGATAGACTAATCTTGGTGAATACTTGGCCAAATTTTTGAGCCTCCAAGCTCCTATTTCCTTGCATTGTTCCCTTGGGAAACTACCCCTATTTTTTAGGAATTTCTCACCAAGGAATTGTGCAAAGCATAGGTCAATTATTTTACTGCAAGCACCACTTGTACAACTTGGAATAGTTTACAACTGATATTACACTGCCCTTGAACCCGAATCTCAACTAGGTAACTCGAATTAGTTGCATGCAAAAATCATTTTGGGTTGATTGATCAGTTAACTGGATGATCACTTAGTAAAAAAAAAGTTACACACCCTCAACTTGACCTCCACTAGTTCTACTGACAGTAAGAACTAGTTACACCGACAATAACTCAAATTAACTTAAATAAATTGCTACAAATTAGCAATCAATCATGTAGAATTGAACTTAAGTGTCTCCAACTTGAATTTACTGAGCTAACTAAGTGACAAGAGCCATCTCGCCTCAATTAACTACCTCCAAGTATTCTGCTGAAATTGAATTCGAATTTCTCCTAATTTAACCAAGGGAAAATTAAATTAGGAATTTCTTGCTACATTTTCAACAATGAAGTATATTTTTTTCCTTTCACATTCTAAACATTGGGCCTAGTAATTTATTTCAGAATACCACTTTTCACAAAGTTTTCATTTAAAGAAAACAATACAACATCGAAAGAAATGCACAACATATAGCTTGTCATCGATTGATTAAACAATTCAATTGCTTTGTTGATCTCATCAATTTCTTCCCACCACCACGGTACTTGCATTCCAAGTTTTTTTGCCCACTTTCACCGAAGGAGGTTGCTGCTACACTTCCTATAAATATTTGACTACCTTTCTTTTAGCCATCTGTGGGATTTTGCTCTCCGTTCACTAATAACTCAAGGCATTGGATGGGACGTTATACTACGAGATTGCAACCAGAAATTGGATGTGGAAACTGAATTCAAAGATCAATAAAATAGTGGATTTGTCCTCTTACAAGCTCAAGTTTCTTAAACTCATGCACTCGGTGTTGTCAATTTTGGTGTATGGCTCTATGGCCTTCATGGATTCCAACGTTGTGAATTTTTATTATGCGAGTGTCCATGCGAATGCAAAGAAGTTGGTGATTAACCTTCCACTTGGAGTTGATTTCGTTTATAGTGTGCTCTTTCCATAAGAAATTACTTGTAAGCTAGCCTAGATTTTGTTAAACCCATTAAAGTCATTTCCAAGTTTGCCCTGCCTAGTTGATATTTTAGTTACCAATACTCAAATACTGTTAGCTTAGCGGTGGGATCAAACAAACAAATATTGTGTGGAGGTGCAATGGAAGAAAGTGTCTCCACACTCCACATAATATATCAAACTCTGCACAAGGGAAACTACTTTTGTGCAAAGTGCAAAGCTCGGCACAATGGAAACCACTTCTATGTGGAGTGTAGAGCCACGCACAATGAAACTTTCTATCTTTATGATGCATGACATTATATCTTTACGGTTGAGAGAATATAAATGTGTATTAACATATTTAAAATCATTTCATATATGCAGAGTACAGAGCTCCGCACAATGGAAAGTACTTATGTGCAGAGTGAGAAGAAGCTCCACATTGCTTGGTTGTGAGGTATACCATTTTTTTCCTTCTGCATTATAAACGTTGTGTCCAATATTTTATTTCAAAATACCACCTTTCATAAAGTTGTCATTCTAAAGCAAGCAATACACTGTTGAAAGAAATGCACAACACATAAATTTTCATTCATTGATTAAACAATTCAATTCATCATAGTTTATGTTTGTGTCATAAGGGTGTACCCAGATGGTGCTGTAGGGAAACACAAAAGCAACATCCGAGAACTGCAATAGTAATCTATTGAACCTTGAAGTGGGACTCTAGTGCCAAAACGATGACATTATTTAAAAGCATACATATATAATATGCGGTGTGGTTGTTTACATGCCCAAAAGGATAATTAAAAAGCTAGCTCTCCTTTGCACAATTTTTATAACACATAAATTGTTGTACCACAACTGGAAGGTTTCTTGGCCCAATAACAGGAATTGTGAATTTGCGGAATGGGGGATGCAGAACGCAATTTGCTAGACTGAAGGAAGTAATTTGTGGAGTTCGAAGGAAGCTTTGATTAAGCTTCTTCCACACTTCACACAACCTTAATCAATTAATTACTGGTATAGGTAGGGACTATGTTGCATTGCAGCTATAATTCTTGTTAAATTTAATGTTGATGTAAGAATAGATCTTCATATTACCAAAATCATTCCAAGCCGGTATGGATGAGATGTTGTAATGTCTTGTATTGGACTTGGTCAAATTAAATAAAAATAAAATTTAAATTTAAAAAAAAATACAGAAATTTTGCTCAAAGCAATCTCGTGGAAGCCACGATTTTCCATCATTGTTGCGAGCAAATTGAACTCATATTGTTTTCTAACAAGCAGAGAATCCAAAAAAATTGTCTGCATCTGCACAACAATCAATCCCAACTCAAATTCTGATTGCTTTGTAGATTATCCATTCTAATCTAATTTAAGGATCAAATCTTGGCTTTCTTGCTCTAATTTAGGGGAAATCTTCCAATTCAAAACCAAAACCTACAATCCAAAGTTTAATACACAAACTGCTTTTTCATTCAAATCACCTACTCCTTTAATTAAAACTTGGTAGATACTTACTTCATTTGACTGGTAGCTTTGATCTTATTATTGTTTTTACCAATAATATATATCATTCCATATAATGCTACTTGACACCAATGAAAGATTTGTTGTATTAGTATACACAATAGTGGTGGAGAATATGCTCCATCCACTATATTATGTGTTTGCACCTACATATTTTCTACTACTGTTAGAAAATTATATATTACGAAGCAATGGAACATATATAATATTGCAGAAATATAAACACATAAAACAAGAGAGACACAGATATACGTGGTTCAACCAGTTTGGGCTACGTCCACCTCGAATAGCCAGTCCTTCCTTTCTATTATCCAGCAAAATGAAGAGACACAACTTACAGAAGATTCGTTGTAATATCCTCTGTTTTGTCTCACAGTCTCATAGAGAATACACATCTATTACACAGCCTCAAATATAATGCCCTCATAGAAAGAGAGGAGTTTCCTTCTAGGGCAAAAAACCCTAAACTAAACATAAGTTCTACCGTCACATCATCCGCCTAATGAACGGCCCAGATTGACTAGAAATTACTATACTTTTACAAGGCAATTTTCCATCTGTTTTTAGCTTCGGGGGCGTTGCCCCCAAAAACCCCCGCCGGGGGACCGCTGGCCCCCGGACCCCCCAGCTG
>APFE030740623.1:127536-139496 GCA_000404065.3 Pinus taeda | reverse complement strand
AAAATAGAAAAAATTAAAAATAAATAAATAATAATGGTTTAGATGTGAAAACCAGACTCTAGCACGCTCTAACCCAAAATTCTTACTTGAAAACCAATCCTTTGGCTGGTAAGAATTCCTTGTTCTGTTTGTTTACTATTTGGTTCATCGCTTCAATAATGACTTGAGGACAAGTCAAAGCTTTAGTGGGGTAGAAGCATCAACATTTTGTTTTTCTTATCTCATCTCCTCATTTGTAAATCTTCAAAGAATTTGTTTCAACACTTCAGTATTCCAATAAAGGAGTTGTTTTTGTTTTTGTTCTAATCAGAGGGACCTGTTCAAGCAATATGCAGTGGGACCTATTTAGAAGACTATGTTACCAGTACCAATATTAGAGGGACCTGTTCAACAAATATCAAAGGGACCTGTTAAAGACTGCATTCAAGATACATCAGGCTACTTCAACAAAGTTTCAACAAAGTTTCAAAGGTTGCTTATCATCAAGGCTACATCAACACCAAGGATCAAAGAAGCTGCACACACATAATTCTTCAGATTTCAAAGGGACCTGTTATATCCAATTTCATCTCAAAAGGGGCCTGTTATGGACAGTGAAGATTAATCATATTTGGACAATGAAGATCATTCCTACCTGTGCATGCCAAATCAAATTTTGGTCAACCAACAAGTGTAATGTATTGTTGTAATTTTTATTTTTAACATTTAAAATTCTTGAATTATTTTAGTGTTAAATATGATGATTATGATTGCTTGTTATCAATTTCAAAAACCCCTATACCCATCACCCTTGTAACATTCCTAACTACTCAACTCTGCTATCATTTCCCATCACACTACGATTTTTTAAATCTTTTCCTACACCACCCTTCAAACCTTGTCATTAACTCCTCATTTTTGAATCGGCCATCAAACCTTGTCATCGATCCATCATCTTTCCAATCGGCCAAGTACCAACAAGTAATGGGAAAGTGGTGAATCATTGGAAAGAAAAGTGTTCAATGATTTCATTCATTTTTGAATCGGCCAAGTTATAAAACAATTGTTTGACCCAAGTCGACTCATGCAATATATCCGTTATCATCACTCCAGCACTCCTTATATGTATATGGTGTTCTCATGATTGTACCTGTGCAAACCAGTACATCTCCTCTGTCTTTATGATGTGAATGCGCTTCCAACTCTGCATTATCATTATAGTAATTGGGGAAAGGTTGGTTGTTAAGTTTCACACCATAAAACTTTTAGTTCGTAAAGGGCGTTACCATATTAGTGATTCAAACTCTGAGTTTTCAAAGAAGGCCAAGACAACAGGTGCTACAAAGGGAGAGCATAGCAAATAGGCTTACCACGAGTTGCTACCTCTGCCCATAATCCGAGGACGTTAATCAGGTCACTGCTCAAGCAATTGAAGAAGGAGACCCCGAGAACCGAGGGCGCTACCAGGTCGGTTAAGTGGAGCGCAGAACAGAGGTAAAAAATCGAGAGACCCTTATTGAATTGTTGAGCATAAACAAAAAGGGTTAGAACAAGAATTTCTTTTTCAAAATGACCAATAGAGCAGAGCCTGAAACATTTGATAGTTCACAATATCATGATGACTGTATTACGATTTTAAGGGAAAATCAATGGTTATCTTTCCTAGAGAAATTTAATGGGAACAATGAAGAAGTGGCCAAGCAGTTTGCATTCACATTCAATGGAGAGAAAGCATTAATAGGAAACACCTATTTTAGAATTTCAGAGGACACCATAGCACAAACATTGCGAATCAGTCCAGAAGGGGAAAAATATTTCAAAACAAAACAATTTAAGGAAAAATCATGGACTCAGTTTATGTCTAGGTCAAGGGTTTCCTCTGTCAACTAGAAAAAGGGTGTCCCTAGAAGCTGGCTAATGCACCCATGGGATGAAATGGTGTACATTATTCAGAAATTTGTTACATGTGAAGGTCGTTACAACATAGTATATCTATATCACATCAAACTCCTGTTGCACTTAAAAGGGCAATGCACCATTAATCTACCCTATTTCCTCTTACAGAGTTTGACTAAAATGTCAAAAACTATTCAGAAACAAAAGGGTAATGAAGATAAAAGTTTGTATAATTTTGGGTTGATTAAAATTCTAATTGAATTTGGAGTGCAGAGGAGGGGAAAAACATGGAAATAATTTTTGGTTGCTAATCAAATTAAAGATGGAGAAGATGAAGAGGAACAACAAGAGCACACAAAGTTTATGCTTGATATTGATGAGGAAATCCCTGAGCGCAAGTCAAGAAATGTTCCTCCACACAACAATAGTGTAAGGACAAGAAGGATGAGGCAATAAGCTGCCCAGAAAGTTGAACAAGACAAAATCTTCACTACATATTTGAGAAGGTCAAGGAGAATGCAAAAGAATCAAACACAAGATGATCAACCAGAGTCAAATGCAAATGTACCAATGGACATTGAGAGTAGTGCTCATTCACAACCTGAACCGGAAGTAGAAATGGAAGTCGAGAGTAACAATGGACAAGGGAAAGAGCCAACACCTGCAAACAAGAAACAAAGAAGGTTAGAGAAACAAATTGAAAAGCTAAAAGAGGAATTGATGGAGGCAAACATGCTAGAGAAGGTCATCAAGAAGGAGAATGAAATGTTGAGAGCTCAGAGCAAGAAGACTCAATAGAAAAATGAGAAGCTGAAGGAGCAAATCAAAGAACTCAAGACTGAACAAACCGACATTTGCAAGTGGGAAACTAAATGGTATACTCAAAAGAAAGCTCTCAAAGAAAAATACAAGAATATGAAACATGAGCTCCACGTCCAGAAGAATGCCCAAGCTTAGAATAATATAGATGCATTGCTACAAGTGGCAGAGGCACAAGAAGGAACAGAGTATAAAGGGAGCACATCAGGATTAGCATGAGGACATGCTAAATCATTGAGCTTGGGGGAGATGTTGGTACCATTTCATTGCCATCCTTTTCTTATAGAAATCCATCATTTGTCTATCATTTTTTCCCATAAACCCCTCATAGTCCATTGAAATTGATTAATCAAAGCATTATAGTTGTTATTTTACATTAAATTTAATTTGTGAATTTTTATGTTAAAAATTAGAAATTTTCAACAAAATTATAGGATGTCATAACTTCCTGTAAATGGTTTATGATGTGACACGTGGCATGGCAGGAAAATCAAAACAAAAGATATGAACATGATCTAGGATGTACATGCATGGTGAAAGATCTATTCAACAACACATCTAAAGCTCCTGGATACATGGTCAATGCTAGTCAAACCCAGCCTTTTTGGTCACAAAAGAAGCAAAAAGCCATAGTTACCTAAATTGATTTCGTTTTGCTTTGGAAATCAGTTAAGATTAGAAAAGAAAAAAAATCACTTTTTTTGTAAAAGCGGAAACATCTACTTGATAATGTATGTACATTCGATTATAGACTAGAAGGGAAAGTTAGTGAACGAGGATAGGAGACATGCAGATAAAAGGATTGCATATTGTTTTCCAGAACGTTGTTGTTCTTGTGTATTGTTTCTAGAACATTTCTCTTGCATGTGATTTGATTTCCAGAACTTAATTACAGGAATTGTTTTGCCATTACAGTGCTTATGCGTTAACGTTTTCATCACTTGAAGTTTCCTAAGTGTGCCATTGAAGTGTGGACGGGCCCTACGTGGAGATTGGTATACTTTTATTTTTCATTTCCATAGCGTTTTCGAATCTGAATAGTGTTGAATAGCGTTTGATGTTATTTTCTTGCTTGTGAGTGTATTGATTCGATTAGAAGTTCTTGCAAGTATTATTCATGGTGATAGTTTGAGAGTTCGATTGCTAGATTATTGAACAAGATCTTGTAAAAGAATTGATCGACCATTGAATTTCGAAGTATCTCTGTGGACTCTGTTCTCATGCATTTAAATTTTAGTGTGCTTAAAAGAGTTTTTGGTTTTGATGAATGCGTAGTGTGTTAGCTGGAAAGATATTTTTTGAATGATATCCTTGTAAAAGGGTTGAAAACTCAGACTAGTAACACACTGTTTCATTAGAACAGTTAATTAGATTGGATGATCTGAGTGTTAAGGTGTGAGAGGAAACATATTTCAATCTCCTGTAAAGGAGTGTTGTAGCCTGTCACAATAGACACTTAGTTAGGTAGATGAGATCCTTTTAGGTCTACAGGCTTTAGACACATGCCTCTAAGTTTACCTACCTTTGTTGATATTAAATCTAGTCTAATCTAGCACCCTAGATTGGCCAGTACACTTCTACTACCTGTGACTCCTTTTCCTGCAGTAGTTTTGTCAACATCTCAACAATAGCTTGCAGCTTTCCCTCTCTTTGCTGTTTTTTGGTTGTTTCCTTGTCTACTGGAGGTCCTTCTTGCTATTGTTGTTCTCCTAGAATGGACAACCTATCTTCCTTATGACCTTCCTGTAGCTGCAACTGCTTCTTTAGCAGCTCATTCTCTTCCTGTAATTTGGCTCTTTGACTACTTTCCATGTGCCTCACCATGGCCAACTCTTTTCTTGATTCTTTCAGTTGTTCTTCAAGGTGGCCTATGTTTGCAACACCATTGGATTTGGCAATCCTCATCCAAGTGTGAGTCCTAACCCGTTCTTGTTCCAATGCAAAGAAAAGTGGTACAACAAACTTCTGTGGGATGATCTTCCCACCTTCTAACAGGTTGTAATATGAGCCCAAGCTAGGCTGAGGGCTTGGTTCCAGTATCTCCTCAGTCTTTTCTTCTCCCTGTGATTGTTTGGCTGTCTTCTCCTCCAATTTCTCAGTCTCTTTTAACTTATCTAGAGTTTCTTGTAGAGATGTTTTAGCTTCCTGTAGAGCTTCCTTTGAGTCCATCATCCTAATCCTCTGTCTCCAGGTGGAGGTTTTTGGGCTTTCTCCTTCATAGGTGATAGATATCTTGGAAGGAGACTCTTCCTTCTATTTAGGGGTAGTGTCCTCAATGACAACTGGTTCCTTTGATTGTGGCTAGGGTTTGCCATCTTTGATCCTTGTGCTTCTCCTGGCTTTAAAGTACATGGAGGTTTGCCTCTTTCTCTTTCCTTTTTGTTTTGTAGGTGTGATCAATGAAGCAAGCATAGCTTCTTCCTCCCTTGCCAACGTCTTAGGGGATTTCTCTTCCTACTATTCTTTTTCTTCGCTTCCTGTAGAAATCTCTATGTCCATTGTTTATGTCTATGTTACTGATATCTCAGGGTGTGTCTTTCTCTTTTATTTCTGGGTGCCTGCTTTGGTTGTGATAGCCTTCATTTGGGCTTTCTCGACCCTTTCCTTTCTAATCTGTGTCCTCTTTTCCATTGTTGTTTTTGCTGTTGTTTCTTCCTCTGTTTTAGGCTCAGCAGTCTTGCCCAATTGTTCTTTTCCTTTCTGTTCTTCCTCTATTTTTCCCTCTCCTTGAATGTCCTGTGCTCCCTCATCATTGTTCTTCTCAATTTCTTCAGTTTTCTTCCCCTCCTCACTATTGGATGGGGTGATGTTCTCAGCCAAAGTTTCAAATGTTATCATCCCTGGACATGTTTCTGAAGATTTCCCAAGATATGGGACAGTATAGGTGTGTAAAGCATCTTCCACCAACAGTTTGATGAGCCTGTGGTGGGCCAACTAATCTCGGATCCCTTCATTTAGCTTTGTACCACATTCAATTAAGGATTGAAGAAGGAAATATGGGATGCACAGTTTCTTGGCTGGAGGCAAGTCCATCCAATAGCTTAGTTCATGTAGCAACTTGAAATGATATCCATAGATGATGCTAAACCTCCCTTCACATGTGATATACTTCATAATTTGATAACTAACTTCACTCTAGAGAGGAGGCAAGCTTGTCCTTCTAACCCCGTTTTTGTCTTCTACAAGATGCCCCTCAGGCATAAAAAATGTTTTCTTAGCAACTTGGCCCAATGATCTCTCCTCTTTGCTCCAAGGGATCCCCAATGGTAGACTAGTAATTCTACTGATGAGCTTAGGTGTAAGTTCTAGGGTCAAACCCCTAAAACTAACTGTGGCATGTGTCTTCAAATGTGGTCTCAGGGACATTAAAAACTCTTTAGTTATCTCCTCATCATAACCCTGAATTTTGTCAAAGAAGGATATCCAATTTGCTCGGGTGAAAAGGTCCACCACCTCAGGGTGCTTGTGCAACTTGTTAGAGTCTAAGGGTTATTTCTTTATGAATCCTCCTAGCATGGTGTTGAGTGCTCTTTTTATGTTTTAACCAAAAAAGAAAATGCTCAGGAAAACAAACAGTCAATCACTGAAACAGAGGATAGCTGAATTCGGTTTCTTCTGAACCTAAGAAGGAATTTATCATGTGCTCCTTACAATATCAAATAGCAATAATTCTCCTATTTTAAAACTACTGTCACCCAGAATTTGACTATCTGTTTATGAAAAAAAAAAATTGTTTTTATAGAATAGAGCATAAGGACACAAGTTCTCTTCTCAGCGCATAGATAGATATTTAAATTCTGTTTTTTCACACACACAAGGTTGGCCTCTACTATTGCATGTCTCTCCTTACGGGAGAATTTTAAAAATGTTGAGGAGATTTCCGATGCAGAGGAAAAACTATGTAAACTCGGTGAAATATGCAGGCAGACTTCCACTTTTTCTCAATGCACAGGAAAAATTTTACTCTTATTTTTCAATCTAATGCCATGTTCAATTCACCACCTTGCACAAACAAATCATGCACAGAGAAGTTTTCTCGAGCCTACCTCATTTGGAGCTTGAATTTTGACAAAAATTCTGAATTTTCCTTCTGCAAAGATGTTCTCTGCCTTTTCTATAGAACCCTTCCTATAGAAATCTCCTGGCTATTGTAGAATGAAACTATGCTTCCAGTAGAGCCCGATAGGTGTGAGATTTTCAAAAACAGGTAGAAAACTGGTCGAAGACAACTGGTTAACTACTCTAAAAGTGGTGGATGCGTACTCCAGTCGAGAACGTCATGAGTGCATAATGAATAGAGGGTGGTGCATGTTTCAACTGAGCATCTTTTAACTATGGCGTGATTTGTGGTGAGGGGATGAGGTGGCTAGACCAGACTGTTGATCCGACGTCACAAACATAATGTTTCTGCATGTTTCTGATCACCATCACCTCCTTTCTCTTGTTATCCACCGCCACCACTACTAGTCCTGACGATTTCTTCTTGAGTGGACACTCCACACATGCTCGCTGCACATCTGATCAATAGTTCTGAATGTAATGAGGCTCGTTTGGATTCCACGAGGATGTGTAACTGGCCGAGGGTGGCCAATTGACTGGCCACTGATTCCACTCAATATGAACCATTCCCATAGTCATGCAGCCTTGAAATATGATTTATGCAATTGAAGAACGAGTTTAGGCACTTACCTGCATAGTCACGGCCGTGTTATGCAGATTTCGGATTTTGGAACCTATTCCTTCATTTGTTGTTGCTACATGCACACTGCATGCTTGGCCTCAACCATTTTTGATGTTCACATGTCCAAGTAGAGCTCCATGCATGTTTCTTATGCCATATTATGATGTCCCTGTCTCTGGAGCAGGTCTTTTAGAGGGATCAGTTGCTACAGGAATCCTGTAGGATGTCCTGTAGCTGCTTCTTCTCCTAGAATGCAAGCTAGAATGAGCAGGGTATTTTTACTAGTTTTTAGAATGACACTGCTGACAAGGGTCTCGGCTGATAAGGGGTCTAAATGGAGGGTATCAGGTATGGTGAGTGAAAAACTGTTGCTTAGATTTGTCATTAAAATTTTTTGCTGGCAGCATGAAGGAAACAGGATTTCTGTGTGTGACTGTGCAGGGACATAAAAATGAGTGCAATGGAGGTGTATAGATATGGGAAAAGGGTGGCATATGGTGATGGATGGAAGTAGGGATGTTTACAGGACTCATAGGTAGATTCCCAACCTTTGGGTCCTTTTCTGAGATTGATTTTGGCTTGTTTGTAGGTTCTACAGGATCTTCCTGTAGAAGACATAGAACTTCCTGTAGAAGGTGAAATCTTAGCCCTAATGAGACCAAATCTTAGGAAAGGGTAATGGTCATGGAGGAATGGATTGTGAGGGATACTTGTAGCCTGGTGTTGACCTATGTCTTTGTCTTGTGCGATCCTCCTAACCTGCAATGTCCTTCCTGCAACCTACAATTTACTCAACATAAATTAGATTTATTTTTCTTTTTTTCTTTTTTCTCTCTTTTTTTAGTCTGAGATAGCTGGGATGCTTCCAGGAGGTTTTCACCCTCACTATCTGCCCTGGGCACCTCCAAGAGGTTTTCACCCAAGGATCTTTTATTCTTGTTTTTTTTTTTTTTTTTTTTTTTTTTTTGTTTTTTTTTTTTTTTTGGCGTGTTCAAGGTGTGGGTGGAGTGGAGACAGGGGCCTCCTCCACTACCAACATTGATTTATCCAGAGTTTCAATGAACTCCTACTTAGAGAGGGGCTTCTTGTAGAATTTTAATGGATGCCCATTGACGAGTATGGGGATGGATTCTTCATCAATGGTCCTGATATAGACTGAACCATTTTCGTTGCATTTATCCACTATATATGGTCCCATCCATCTTGTCCTCAGCTTCCCTATGAAATCCTTGTATCTTGAATCATATAACAACAGCTAATCTCCTGGCTGAAATTGCTTTTCTTTAAGGTGTCGGTCACGCCATATCTTCCCTTGAAGTTGGACTACCTCTAAGTGGAGAAGGGCTTGCATTCTCTATTCATCTAATCCATTCAGCTGCAGTAATCTTTCCTATTGTGCATGGTTGAGATCTAGGTCGAGCTGAGCTGCCAACCTTAATGTGTTATATTCAAATTTTATGGATAGCGAAGCCTTCTTCCCGTAGACCAGCTCATAGGGTGTGAAACCTGTTATAGTTTTCCAAGTAGTGTTGTAGGCCCAGGTGGCCTCAACCAAGTGATTTGCCCAATCTTTTCTGCTGTTGCTCACCACTTTAGTCAGAATCTCTTCCAAAGCTCGGTTAGTGACTTTCACTTGTCCATTTGCTTGTGGAAGATAAGGGGTGGAAGTTCTATGCTTAATGTTGTGATAAGCGAGCAAGTCTTCAATCAGGTTAGAGGTAAACTGACTTCCTTGATCTGTGACTAATTCTCTTGGGTAGCCAAACTTGTAGAAGATATTTTCCCTCAAAAGCTCAGCCACGTTTTCTTCTGTTGCTGCCTTGATTGCCTTTGTTTCTACCCACTTTGTCAAGTAGTTCGTGCACACAATGATGTAAGACTTTTGTTTTGAAGGAGGGTTGATAGGACCCACAAAGTCCATGCCCCACTTCTCAAATGGCTTGAAAGTCACTTGAGGTTGGAGGGGCATCTCATCCCTTGGAGTCGGTTTCCCCATCCTTTGACATCAGTCACATTGGCTGTTGTATCTCCTGACACCTTGATGAAGAGTGGGCCAATAGTAGAATATCTGTAGAATTTTGAAGGCGGTTCTTTTTGCTGCAAAGTGGCCTCCACAGGGCCCATCATGACAGGTTAGGAGGATGTCAAAAGATTCCTCCTCCCTGACACAACACCTCAAAATCTAATCTGGGCCAATTTTAAATGGGTTTCCCCTAATCCAAGTGAATGGGGTGCTTTTCCTCACGATCTTGCTTTTCTCTTTTGAGGATGATGTGGCGGGAACTGTGCTGAAACCAAGTAATTTGCTATATTAGCAAACCACGGGTAGAGTACTGAAACAACAAACATGTGTTTATCTGGCATTTGATCATCCACTATCCCTTCTTCACCTGTAGGCAAATCTAGTTTAGATAGGAAATCAGCAACAACATTTTCCTTACCTGGCTTATCAATAATGATCAAATCAAATTGCTACAGTAAAAGTAACCATCTAATGATACAAGCATTTACATCAGGTTTATTCATCAAATAACTAATTACAACATGATCAGACGAATGTTTGATAGCCAGTGATGTAGTATCTGAACTTGTTTAGGGAATGGACTACATTTAGGAGCTTTTTCTTGGTTATAATATAGTTTAACTTTGCCTTGGAGAGGTTTTTACTAACAAAATATATGGCATATGGTAGCTTCTCTTCAACTTGTCCTAAGGCTACTCCGATGGCTTTGTTCGAGGCATCTATGTGAATGTGGAAAGCTAGGGCCCAATTTGGACTTCTCAAGATTGGGGCAGTTACTAGCTTACCTTTCAACACATCCAGAGCCTCTTGACAGTTGTCAGTCCATATAAACTCAACATCTTTCCCCAAAATACCAAACAATGGAGAGGCTAGCTTACTAAAATCTTTAATGAATCTTCTATAATATCCTACTAAGCATAGGAAACTCCGAACATCTCTTACCTTTTGAGGAGGTGGGACCCTTTGGATGATAGCAATCTTGTTGGGATCCACCTGTAATCCTTGCTGAGAAATTGTATGACCTAGCACGGTCCCTTCATTCATCAGGAATTCACATTTTTCAAGACTGAGGGATAGGTTCATTTCAATACATTTGGTTAAAACTTTTTCCAGGTTAGTCAATGATTCTTAGAATTTGGACCCATAAGGAGTAAAGTCATCCATATAGATTTCCATCGAATCATGAACCAGCTCAGCAAAAATGCTCAGTACTGCTCTCTGGAAAGTGGCAGGAGCATTGCATAACCCAAAGGGAAGGACCTGGTAGGTAAAGGTACCCCATGGACAAGTGAAAGTAGTCTTATCATGGTCTTCTGGGCTGATTTGGATATGATTATACTCGCTAAACCCATCTAGGAAGGAAAATAACTTCTTCCTTGCCAGACCATCTAACACTTGATCAATGAAAGGCAAAGGGAAATGCTCCTTCTTGGTATCTTTGTTAAGTTCTTGATAATCTATGCAGATTCTCCACTTCCCATTTTTCTTGGGCACAAGCACCTGTTGTGCCCTACAACAACCCCCCATTTCATATCACTAAAATTCCAAAAAATTATAATGTGAAATGGGTCCCTTTTTAATTTTTGTTTTTAAATTGGTATCAATTTAAGGTTCTATTTCGCAAAGAGGCTTTTTAATAAAACCATTCAAAAAAACCCAATATAAAACGATTTACTTTCGTCATTGCGATAAAGCGATCGCAAGATCGCATATCGCAATGACAAAGAAAATATAATGTAAGGGACATATTGGTTTTCGCCGATGCGAAATCGCTATCGGATATCGGCAAAGCATAAAATGACACAAGTAATGATCTTTTCTACCATGCGATGCGAAATCGGCAATCGGCAATCGGCGATAACAGCTAAAGCGCAACTAAGCTTCTCCTCATCCGATGTGATGTGATATCGCCATCGGCAACCAATGATTCACCATGCCCTCATCCTAAGCGGTACTACCAACGATACCCGATGCGATGCAATATCGGATATCGGCGATCGGGGATTCCAAGCAAAACCAATGCAATAATTCAAACATTTCCCCGATGTCCGATTTCACAAAAGGTAAATCGCACATTTCTCAAGGTAACAGTCATAAAGGCAGTTTGATTTGATTTATTCGTAATTAAGGCCATATCCTTTGGAAAAGCCGCTCATCCGTGTTCAAACCGCCAAATAGCCCTCAACATGCTTCAAATAAATCATTTATCCATTAATCGAAGCAATTGTAATTAATAAGACTGACAGGCCATAATGATCATTTAATAAGAAAACAAGCTTGAGGCCATCCACGTATTTGTTCCTAAGGCCACCTTAAGTTGATTAATTACTGTGAATGTGCCAAGATATATATGTACTTCATTCTGTTTGATTGATGATATTGTTGCATGTGTTGTGCTTATCTTTCACTCTGCGCAGAATTCTTTCACGGAAACAGAAGAAAGAGAAATGGGAAAGGAATCCAAGAAGACTACAATGCCTACTGATCTGCCAGCCGCAGGGCTAACTGTCGTTGATCCAACTGGGAAGAACAAAGGACTAATATCAGACACAACATGCTTAG